>ML283588.1:49353-67138 GCA_005239495.1 Nicotiana undulata | reverse complement strand
TTCAAGCTAACTCTAACTTGATCAATTTGTACCTATTACAATTGCTTCTAAGTAAGCTGAAAAGATACAATGTTAAAACTCCTACTACAATCAACTAGAGTCAATACACAAACAATGGAACTGTTTCTTCTAGTTGAACTGTAGCCTTTGTATCGTACAACAATTCTGCTTGCAAAATATCTCTGGAACTTTTGCTTCAGATCTTGATTCACTTTTGTACTTGTGCGTCATTTCTTTCAGCAGTAATACATTGATTATTTATAGAGTTCGTTTGTTGAGTCCATGATTCAATTCTGATCCAACTCTTCCTTGGTAAACGAGTTTGATTGTGACTCACTTCCTTCCTCTATTTCTGTCCTAGCTGAAATCAACTTCTGTCATATCTATCAGTTTGCAACCTTTTCGTATTAGGAGACATTTTCTTAGTTCTTTGATACTCAGCAATCACTGATATCTCCTAGACTTGTATGATTCGTGTTCCAACTGCTTCATTCAGATGTGTAAGCTATGATGGACCTGGTTCAACTTGACACCTTTTGTCAATCTTCAAAACCCATTCAGTGACATGGGCCAACACCAATTTCTAAGCCGACTTCCGATATTATCCTTCCAAATATACCACAATCAAATCTGATAGCACCCATACTAGATCCGAAAACTTCATCTTATCAAATACCAACTACTCTACTGACATGCAACACCAATACTGCCTAGTGCCACAAATCGTGCAATCCATGCATCCATACGCAATAATCCAAATGTACTCAAACATGAAAAATGACTCAAATGAGAGAACCGTTCTGCAAGCTCAACAAATACCGCCAAAATGCAATTCTAAAAGCCCACCACACACTGTAGAACCATAACACACGAATCTAACACAAAAGATCGTATCTCAACATAACTCTGCTGCAATGCGTGACCCCATCCATACACTAGTCCATATGAGATACCTCAAGACACACTGCTCAAAATGAACAACCACACGCAATTTGACATCAAGTACCCACGGTGCATGACCATAACCACGAAGGAACCAACAACACAATACCACCGACCGGAAAGAACATCACCAAATGCGCAACAGTCATTCAACACCTAAATGCCCATCTCGCTCGAATTCTGATGTAAGGCCCAAACAAAACCACACTATGTGTGAATATAACCAACAAATCAAAACCATTCATAACATAGAAGAGTAACTCACAGAACACATCAGAACACGAATAAGCTCAACACCAACCGAATGGCACATCCCTCAACAGTATCAATACGGATCCAACCAATCTGACCCGGCGTAAAATACACATCCTTATTGGCCCACCAACAGGCCCCGAATCAACTCTTTTCATCCACAAGTAGATAAATAACCCTCCAATGGTCCGCGATGACTAAATCATAACATATACTAACATCTGGCTAGCTTTGGCCACATCCTCACAGTCCACAACCACCAAACAATCTACTTCTAAAAAAATTCGATCTCCAACTCCATAGAACACACAAATCACCATATATAATCCCGACTCCGCTGCCTGAATGTCTAACACATCTTTCATACGCGATCACCCCATGAGGAATTCCTCTATAATTCTTCCGTGCCACATAGCAAATATTTGGATATCAACAATAGATCAATCTCGCAAGCACTGCAATACCGATGAAGCAACCACAAGTCAAAACAAAATGCGCCTTCTGAAATGCGCACCATTATCAAGAAATATCAAGTAGTAATATCATTCACCTAGTCATCTAAAATCGTCCATGCTGCCTAAGAATTTATGCCATTCCCTTCAAAACTGACTTGTGACCTTGCACCAGCAAATCTCTATTCCGCTCAACACACCACAACACACCTATCGTACCATCATATGAAAAGTACGAGGACCTCATAATCCACGCCGAGTCACAAGAAAACTACATACTCAATTAGCCAAGAACCTTCCATTTGATCTCATCCAGGAGAAAATCACAACATGCAACATGTTCCTCACACTAGTAGAAAATATACACCTTGAACCATGGTAAAAACCATTGGGAACACATTGAAACCCATCTGCACCTGACCAAGTCATCAAAACTGGATCTCTCTAAGTCTTCCAAGCCACGCAGGCCGCCAAAACCCAAGAGAATTTCCACAAAACACCTGAAGAAACTCACCACATCATAAGTACCCAAAGAACCAATCATATCCATTACTGTGCTGATCCAACTTACTACAAGGCTATCCTATTCCTCCGAGTTCCTTCCAAATTGTCTTCAAATTGATACTTCTCCTTGCTAGAAGAACACGATCCTTAACCAATACTCACCCCACAAACTCTAGCATAAACCACCCCGTCCTAAGACCCATAAGCCGTTGAATTCTCTCTCCACAACCAAGATACCCACTCTAAAGATACCTTTTTAGCCATTTATTTCACCATACTGATACGAAAATGTAGAATCCATAAGAATATAGAAATACTACGAGTCTCGACACCACCCAATGTAAATATCAGTTTCTAGCCATATACAAATCTTGAAAAATTCTCAATTGCAACATATAAATCTTGAACCCATTAGAACTCTCTCGAGAGCCTTCCACTTCATTCAAACCTCAATTAAACTGACCAGATGAACCGAACGACCTGTGCCCCATTAGCACACAAACACTAAAAGAAGTAACCCACACTTCTAAGCAACCGAGCAATTTCCTACTCCATGCGCACTACATCCTTCACGAATAACCACTCAATTATTTCATGGTTCCCATATATCTATAGAGTGTAGTACAACCTGTATTCAGAAATTCCTCTGCTCGAGTCATCCTCGATCTCAACCTCTGCAAGTCATAACTGATTTACAAGTATACCTCAAATCGAAACTAATACAACACATAACTGTGCAATCAACTCGTCGATAGTAGACTCCCCCACATGGCTCAAAGCCCTGGAATGAAACATCTTATCACTTATAATAACCATATCCCATTACTGCCATGATACCATTGTGAGATTCATCTAAATCCTTCATAAGCTCATGTAATATGACCATCTAATACCTCAAATCATCTGCAACTCTTGCATTCATCCTCATGACGGTCCGACCAATTATTACAACTTATCCAAACTCAAATTGCACAAATATAACCCCACTGGTAGATGATAAATCCTCCACACAACATCATAAAAATTACACTTCCGTAGATCACCTCACATGTTATAACTCACCTGCTTAGCCTCAGCTGACATCTCTTTATACCCTTTCACAACCACAACTACTACGAAATCGCCTAACCTTCCTGAGTCTGATCTCAACAATAAGACATGAAAACCTATTTCCTTCTAGCATTAAGCAACAGAAAAGATCATTCAATGCACTCAAAACTCGGAACCATACGTCGCATGAAGACAGAAATCAAACACCCAATAGTCCTTTCTACATATCAAGCAAACTCTTCTCGTCACATTCGAACAATCTGAACACTTCTCGTCGTCACATCATACTCGTTATATAGCCATCAAACCACTCATCGAGCCAAAAATTCCACTCATAGGAACACTACCAGACGTATAAGTCCAAAATCACGTGCTCACACAATCAAAATCTTTGTGCTGAAGCTAGAGTCAAAACTCGGCCTCAAATCCTCTAAACTGGCCCATGGAATCGCAAGCTGTAGATGCACAGCCGATACCGAGCGCTCGCACGTGCATATGAATGCATGGAAGGAATTCAAGAGTTACGCTTCAAGCTGAATCAATGTCGCGCGATAAGGAAAGAAAGATGGGAAGTATATTCTAAATTTCTTGTAGCGTCTCGAAGATAGGTATGGATGTCATCATACTGATCCGCAAGACTCTACTAGACACTTGCTCATGACATGTAGAACCTATGAACCTAGAGATGTGACACCAACTTGTCACGACCCAAAATCCATACTAGTCGTGATGGCACCTAGCCCAACCCGCTAGGTAAGCCCATTAACAATTATCCAATTTTGTAAGACTTGTTAAGAGAAAACAATGATAATACAACTATTTAATAGAAGATTTTTGCCAAGAACTGGTAGTACAAATCATGAGCTTCTAATATTAGAATATACAAAGATGGTATGAAATAAATACTCTATTCGAAATTTACATAAATAGATTGTTATGAATTTAAGGTTACCATGAACAAGAGGCAGCTACGACCGGAACGCAGTACATCTTCAAATCCAGCTCCCACCAATCTCAGCAATGTCAACAACCAACATCTACACGCAAGGTGCAGAAGTGTAGTATGAGTACAACCGGCCATATGTACTCAATAAGTAACAACCTAACCTTAGGTTGAAAGTAGTGACGAGCTGGAACAAAGGTCGGGTCCAACACCAATAGCCAACAACAGTTCATAACAACATAATACAAGTAATAAAGGAAGTATCTGAGAAATAAAATGCTCAGCTCGTTCACAGTTCCAGAAAATAGGTATGCTTTTCAAGTATCTCAATGAAAGCCCAAATCTTTTACCGAAATTGCCAAAAATATGAGTATGTTTGAAAACTATGATTTTTCCCTAAAATATTTTCAATAATAAATAAGATGTTTCATTTTCATATAGCATGAGAAAAGTACTTCTATATGGCTACATATCAAGATACAAGTAAAATCATAAATGTCACCAAAACCGGGTAGAAGAAGGAACTATATCTCTATGCATGTATCTCAAGTACACATGTCAAATGCAATGCATCTTAGTGATGAACTCGTGTACTCACACTATCAGAGTACTCAATCTCATTGTCTCGCATTCTCTCTCACCATGCTCAATACTCTGCACTGTACAATACCTGTTGCGGCGCGCAACCCGATCCACGTATAGCCACAAGACCCGTTGCGACATGCAAACTGATCAAAATATATATATAGCCATAGGCCCGTTGCGGTGTGCAACCCGATCCACATATATATAGTCATAAGGACCGTTGCGCGTTGCAACCCGATCCGCATATATATAGTCACAAGGATCGTTGCGCCTTGCAACCTGATCCACACACACACACACACACACACATATATATATATATATAATCAACTGCACTCATTAGGGGTGTGTGCAGACTCCGGAGGGGCTCCTTCAGCCCAAGCATTATCATAAATTAGTAAAAACTGATGTGGCGTGCAACACGACCCCATAAATGTAATCAATATAACATAATGCGGCATGCCTGATCCCATAATATCACTCTCACTCAGGCCCTCGGCCTCACTCAGACATCAATATCTCCAATCTCTCCCTCACGGGCTCAAAAAAGTCATGAAACTAGCCCTAAAAGGATAATATGATGTATCAATAAATAACAACAGAGACTGAGACATCATATGCATATGAATGCGTATGATTGAGTATGTAAGTGCAATGAAAGTAGATAGCTCAACAGCAAGAATGACCTCGGTGGGTCTCAACGGAATAAGCATGTAGCCTAGACAGGGCTTCTAACATGGATCACAGCTCAAGAGCTCAAGTACTTAGAAATAACATGGATCACATCTAGAGTGCTCAAGTACTTAGAAACTTCATGGTTACAGGTAAGGTCAAGTAACTACACAGTACCACAGAAATAGCAGAGTCATAATTCACACGGTGTACGCCCACACACCCGTCACCTAGCATGTGCGAGACCTCAACACCAAACACATAACAAGTAATTCGGGGTTTCATACCGTCAACACTAAGTTTAGATGTGTTACTTACCTCGAAGAAGCCAACTTCCAATACCGAGCAAGCAAAGTGATGCTCTAAGAATGCCATCTCGCGTGTACCAACCTCCAAACAGCTCATAATTAGCCAAAAGAAACTCAAATACATAAAATAATGCCAAAGAAAACCAACACAATCAATAAAGGTCGAATCATTAATCAAAAGCCCAAAATCGACCAAAAGCCCAACTGAGCCCGCACCTCAGAACCTGACAAAATTTACAAAATCCAACAACCCTTTCAATTAAGAGTCCAGCCATACTAGTTTCACTCAAATCCTACTCCAAATCGACGTTCAGAACTCAAAAATTCACATTATGAAACTTTAGGCCAAAATGCCAAATTTCCTCTTTAAATTCATCAACCAATTGCTAAAAATGAAGACGGATTCATGAAATATAACCAAATGGAGCAGAGAATACTTACCCCAATCCATATGGTGAAATTTTCTTCAAGAATCGCCTCAATCCGAGCTCCATAGCTCTAAAATATATAAATGGTCGAAACTGTCGAAATAGAGTACTTAAAATTATGCCCAGACATCCCTCTTTCGCGAACGCGAAAAACCCATCGCGTTCGCGATGAACAAAAATATCCTTCCAACAAACACTCTATGCGTTCGCGACATAGCCCTCGCAAACGCGATTCACAACAACTCCACCTTATGCGATCACGTAAGCTATTTCGCGAACGCGATGGCATACTCCCCAACCCCATCTTCTCATCATTGCCCTATGCGAACACAATCATAAGCGCGTGAACGCGATGCCCAAACCTCCCAAAGGCTCGTGAACGCGATGCCAATGGAGCGAACATGATGAATGAAAAATGCCAACTGCTCTGATACACTTTCGCGATCGCGAAGAAGACTTGAATTATCAGCAAACGACAGCTACAAACAGTGAAAACCTGAAGAATAATGATCAGAAATCAATCTGAAACACACCCGATTCCCCCGGGACACCTTCCAAGTACATCAACAAGTCCCATAACATAACAGGACCTACTCGATGCCTCAAATAACACATAACAACATCAAAACGATGAATCGCACCTCAAATCAAAATCTCTGAACTTTGAACTTTTCAACTTCAATAACTCGTGCCTAAACATAGTAAATCAATCCGGAATGAATCCAAATTTTTCAAAAAAGTACCAAATAACATAACAAAGCTATTCATACTCCTGGAACCTCAATCCGAATATCAACAAAGTCAACTCTCGATCAAACTTTTGAACTTTCCAAACCTTCAAATTCCCAATTTTGGCCGATTTGTGATGAAACCTTCTAGAAACATCCAAATGCAAATCTGTGCGTACGCTTGAGTCAAAAATCACCATCTAGACCTAGCGAAACCATCAAAACGTCGTTTCGAGGTCAAATTAACAAAAAGTCAAACTTGGTCAACTCTTCTAATTTAAAGCTTTCTACTTGAGAATCATTCTTCCAAATCAATTCCGGTTAATCTGGAAACCAAAACCGATAATTCACACAAGTCAGAATACATAAAATGATGCTACTCAAGACTTCAAATAGTTGAACGGGATGGAAATGCTTAAAATGACTGATCGGGTCGTTAAACGAGATCACAAACTCAATGTTCTCGACGAGAGGCGTTCTGACCCCGGGTTCTAGCTCGGTGAGACTTGGTTGATATTCATTCCTTGATCGTCATGTCTCGAGCCTAACCTATCAGATAGTCCCCTCACTTTTAGGAGAGTAGACGATGAGAAAAGACATCAGCTTCCGATTCTAACTTTGATACCTCATGACAGAAAAGACAAAACAAGTGAAACGTCTCGCCAATCAAGTCTTAATGGAATTAAATGCTTATCAGTTGCTGGTCGGCCACTTCTGGATGTGAATAGTCACTGAAAAAGTATAAATACCCTCTCATTTATTCATTCAAACTTTACATTCAAACCTTCTTCCCTCGTACCTTAGCAATTTTAATATTTTCAAGCACTTATATTTAAGTTATTTGAGATCTTTTATAAGAAATTTTGTTTTGTCTTCATCCTAAATCGTCAAGTCTACTCTTTTAACTTCCTCTTTTCCCTCGTTTTTCCTGCAATTTCAAAGAAATTGTGAAGACTTAAAAAACCGTTCACCAAAAAGAAACTCATTCTACCTCGCGGTCGGCTACCGAGGACACCATTTCACGTACTGCTACCGAGAAACAAGTATCAGAACATCCTATAACAATGTTCATCCCCTGAGGCTTCCTGGTTAATGCCGATGTTAAGGTTGAAAAGCCTTCAATACAAGGCCGGTGTGAGGAGATCTCGAGATACATCTGCTCGATCACCGATGATGTTCTCTCTGTAGTAAAAAAGGATTGCAACTGAGTCAACAAACATGTAGTGATTCCCGAACCCGATGAAGACATCACAACCCACGTCGAGGGATATTTATGTGTTTACATTTATCCCTTTCCATTGGGCCCCTTGGATCCTGTCATCATCGATTTCTGTAAGAGATACGAGGTATGCCTCGGTCAAATTCACCCTTCATTCTGGAGGATCATGATCCTTCTCCGTTTCTTTATGAACAAGATCAAAGGATGCATGTTCACCATCGATCACCTCATGCATTTATACAGTCCCCGACTCTACCAGGACGGACTGATCAAGCTCGCGCATTGGGCCAATAAAGCCCCGTTCTCGAGTATTGACAAAGATCGGAATCAAATTTGGCTAAGTCATTTTGTCCGAGTGAGGACTTCAGACTTGATTCCAGCTGGGCATATGCAATTTCCTGAGAAGTGGAATATTTTACGTAATTATAATTTTGCTTCCAAAATTTGATTTATCTCTTTTTCCTTCTTTCTTATTAGTGTTCTGTGGTGGTGCAGTTGTTTCTCGTGTCCCTAATGCATCTCATCTATTCAAGGAGTGGGTTGAGGGCATCGTACTACAAAGGCCCTATTCCGAGTGTTCATGGTGTGAGCTTTTAAAGGGCTGATGGGAGGCCCGTTCACATGGTGAGATCCCTTTCAAGAGTAAGTAATATTTGGGTTCCTTTTTGCATCGTTAAGTTCTCACTTGTTTTATTCTTTTTTGCAGGTTTATCCAATGATGTCAACTTGAAGCCTCCATCTGGTGGCGATAACTTCTCTATCGAGTCCCCTTCTCCGAGGCAGGGTGAAGATAAGAACAGGAACAGGGATCCGAGTTCTCCGAGCTCGGATAAAAAGAAGCCAAGGAGAAGTTTGGTGCGTAAATCACCAATGCTCGGGCACCGTATTCGGGTTCACTCTATTGGGTGAGGGATGAATCCGAAGACAAAAAAGAAGAAGAAGCCTTCAAACTGGTGGCCTGAGTGTCGTCATGACTCGAAGGGCAAGGGGCCTCCGAACCGGAGAGAGATGAGGCCGATCTACCTCAACTTAGGGAGGTTGTTGAGGAGGTTGTAGCCAAAGCTTCTCGGGATGTGGGAAATGACCCGAAGGAATCACACGGTGCGATCTACATCATCGAGTCGCCTTCGTTCACTAAGTCCATGGACAATAAGGCTTAGACGATGAAGGAACGTCCCAACGAGGGGGTCCACGGAGTGGATGAACCTTTCCACGGATTTTTTGATGGCTTGGATTATATAGCCATGGAGTACATCACTGGGTTGGATGAATTGGATGTGCCGAAGAAAATTTCGTCTTCGGGAATAAAAGGACCTTCTTCAAGCCTGAAGTTGGTCAACCGGTTTCCAACTCCGAGTGTGGATCCCGATCGGAAGCGGTCGATCTCTATGTCCATTCTGGATGATGCCTGGATCCTCTCTGCCCCAGTAGGGGTGGCCAACTATCTTTAGTGTTTGGTGACCGAGGAGGACCAAGCTAAGATGAATGAGGTAGACATGCCCTGCCTGTTCAATGAAGCACAACAGGCGCTAAACCGGGTAACTTCAGATATCTCTTGATGATTTCAATACATACTTAGACTAATTTGTAGATAATCTTAATATTTTTCTTTGTGTATGCAATACTTGGTGCTTCATCATGAGATCTTCCTCCAATATCGGGACAAGCTAAACCTGCTTGAGGTCGAGGTCCGTGGGCTCACTAAGAAGTGAGATTCTTACAAACTTCTCACCGAGCAACATTAGGGGGAAGCTAAGAGCCTCCTATCTAAGATGGATGTGGCTCAGAAGGAACATGCCGAATTGGCCGAGCAGGTAACAATATATGAGGTTAGTGACGATGAGCTAGCCCCGGTGACTAACGGTTAGAATTCGCAGGTCCAAACAAATATAGATCGGATCGATCAACTGCAAGCTGATATTGATGTTATCAAGGCCGAGACCGACGAATGGAGGGGCAGGATGGCCCGTCTGGCCTCGGAAAAGGAGACTGCTCGGGCGCAGCTAGCTTTAGCTAAGTCCCAACTTCAAGCGGCAAAGGAAAAGGCTGAGGTACCAGCCAAAAGGGTTAAGGAGCTTCAGTCTCAGCTAAGTGTAGCCGTCTCCGATCGAGGAAATCTTTCCAAGGAGATGGAAACGCCCAAGTCAGTGGTCGTTGTTGTTAAAGATGATGCCGATGAAATGGTGGCCCAATATAAGGCCGATGCCGAGGCGGACAAGGTCCGGACGAAATATATCGTCAAACATGTGAAGCGGCAATCCCGAAGGGAGGCCCTTGAGAAGATCCATGCTCGGGGTTTCGACTTGTCGGCTTAAATCGAGAGTGATAGGGGGTTCGAAGCCAAGGCCAAGAGGTTGGGATATCCCAAGGAAGACTCCGAGGGTTCGAGCAGATCTGAGGGTAGAGAAGAATCCGAAGACACTGGCGACGAGGCGGGCTACAGTGAAGACCAGGCCGTTTAAGTGCCTTGTACATTTTTTGTATTTCTGTACTTATGTACTTTTGTACTTTTTGTCAAGGCCATTTGGCCTTTGTAAAGACTGTATATATAATATAAGGTTTGTTTTCCCTTCGACAATCTCTGAGTTTTGTTGTGTACTTTGCTTTATTATTTATATTTTCAAAGATTGAAATGCCTTAGAACTAAATAGTTAGGTCATGTTCGGAGGTTTGAATAGGCCTTGCCTTCGACATGATTTTGTTTAAGGCATCGTGGGGGTTTGGTATGAACGAAAGCTTTTCCCCAAAGTACTTATAACCTTTTAGATTATAGTTTACCGAGGGTATCCTTTAGAACCGGCTTAGAAATTATTTAAGGCCTTGTAATTTATTACGGGTCACATATGTCTCCGAGCCGTTTTAATGTGGTCGTAACCTTTCTTAGTTTGGGTGTTGCCCAATGGGTTTATCACCTCGAGTTATCTGGGCTTGCCTAAGATAACAGTACCCGAATGGGGTTGGTCGTAGACTTAAGGTTCGGGCGCTGCCTAATATGTCTTGTGCCCTCCGGCTCTGATAGTTCGAGCTGTCCGAGTTTGTTTTTGGACGGTAGTTCCCGATTCGAAGTGATCGTTTGAACTCGGATTAATATGTTTAGGGGATCGGATGTAGGAAATTCCTTAAGAGAAAATAAAGACGAGAAATTTATTTTCAAGGGACAAGATATTTATCCGCGAAGTACAGAATTCTCTTTATTCCTGTGCGTAATAGTTACACATGTGTACAAGCTTTGTGCCAGGGCTCGAGCATTCTATGCGGGAAAAATTCATTTGACCGTTTGGCCCTTACAGTAAATCCTATTGAAGAGCCGAGACCATTCAATCATAAAGTTTCTTTCCTTGCTAAAATCGTTATACGAGGGTAACGCCCCCCAGTGTTCGGGACCGATCATATAGAGGCCTCGAATACTGTTGTTGTGATCTTCGATACCGGTTCGTAACCATCCTTCAATTCTAAATTAGCACGATTTACTATTGCCTTGTTAAAAACCTTGCCAGAAAACTTATTTGGGACAAAAATGGTTCAAGGGAAAAAGAGTGCAACGCGTGTTTCAAGCCTAAATATTGTATTGTACTTTGATGATTTCCTGCAAGTGTTAGTCTGGAATGCAAATAAATAAAAGGAAAGAACCGAGTCATACCTTAGTAGTAGTATTGCTTCAAGTGAGCTATGTTCCAGTTTTTTGGTAATTTCTCACCGTTCATTGTTCCGAGTTTGTACGATCCTTTGCCGGTGAACTCGACAATTTGATAAGGTCCTTCCCAGCTCGGTCCCAGCTTCCTTTCGTTCGGGCTCTAGGTCCTTACTGTGACCTTCCTTAACACTAAGTCCCCTACATGTAGTGTCGAAGGCTGGTCCTACAATTATAATGTCTCTCGATCCACTATTTTTAGGCGGCCAACTGGACAAGGGATGTTTCGCGCCTTTCATCTAACAAATCTAGGATCATATTTATAGCCTCGTCGTTTGATTCCTTGGTTGCATATCGGAACACGAGACTTGGTTCTCTGATTTTGACTGGTATTAGAGCTTCGACGCCGTATACCAGCGAGAATGGGGTGGCACCAGTATTGGACTTTGAGGTCTTACGGTATGCCCATAAGATTTCGGGCAGAATTTCTTTCCATTTTCCTTTGGCATCACTTAACCTCTTTTTGAAGTTTTGGAGTATGGTTTTATTGGTCTATTCTGCTTTTCCGTTCCCACTAGGGTGATAGGGAATTGATAGGATCCTTTGATTTTGTGGTCTTAGAGAAACTTGCTTAATTTGATGCTGATGAATTTTTTCCCAATTTCGCACACGATCTCCACCGGCATTCCGAACCGGAATATGATATGGTCCTAAATGAAGTCGATAAACTCCTTCTCCCTGACCTTCTCGTATTCCTGGGCTTCAACCCACTTAGAAAAATAGTCAGTCATAAATAATACAAATTGAGCCTTACCGGGTGCCCACGGAAGAGGGCCAACGATGTCCATTCCCCACTTCATGAACGACCATGGTGACAGAACCGAATGCAGCAACTCCCTGGGTTGATGAATCATCGGAGCTTGCCTCTGACATTTATTATTTTCGCACAAACTCCTTCGCGTCTTTTTCCATATCAATCTAGTAGTAGCCGGCTCTGATTATCTTTCGAACCAATGATTCAGCGCATGAATGATTCCTACAGGTTCCTTCGTGGATTTCCCTCAAAACATACTCGGTATCCCCTGGTCCTAGACTTATCACGAGTGGGCCATCGAATGTTATTCTGAAAAGGGTTCCGTCTTCAGACATGCTAAATTGGACTGCCTTTGTAAGCAGGACCCTCGATTCTTTTGGATCCGAGGGCATTTTTTTGTTCTTCAGATATTCTGTACTTATTTTTCCAATCCTAAGCTAGGCTCATTCGGTTAATATTGGCATGACCTTCTTCCGCTGGTGATCTCATGAGTTGTACAACTGCCCCCGAGTTGAACTCGTCGTCCTCCACCGATGATTCTAAGTTAGCAAGGGCATCAGCCTTATTGTTTTGATCCCGAGGTATGTGCTGCAGAGTCCACTCCTTGAACCGATGTAATGTTACTTGTAACTTATCCAGGTACTTTTGCATCCGTTCCTCTCTGACCTCGAACGTCCCATGAACTTGGTTCACCACAAGGAGGGAGTCACACTTAACTTCGATCACCTCCGCCCCCAAGCATTTGGATAGTTCGAGACCTGCAATCATAGCCTCACATTCAGACTCGTGCTTAGTCAATATCACAGTCCTAATAGATTGTCTAACTATATTTCCTGTTGGTGGCTTTAATACGATACCAAGTCCGGACTGTTTTGCATTTGAGGCACCGTCCGTAAGGAGGGTTCAGATCCCCGAAGAGGTCCCTGAGTTCATTAATAACTCTCTTTTGACCTCGAGTATTAGGGTCGGCGTATAGTCGGCCAAAAAGTATACCAAAATTTGAGATTTAATGGCGGTCTCAGGTCAATATTCAATATCGTACCCACTGATTTCCACTACCCATTTGGCCAACTGACCCGAGAGCTCGGGCTTATGCATAACATTCCTCAACGTGTAAGTAGTCACGACACATATAGGGTGACACTGGAAGTATGGTTTTAGCTTTCTGGAGGCGCTTAGCAAAGCGAGTGCCAGCTTTTCTAGGTGAGGGTACCTAGTTTCGGCCTCACCTACGGTCCTATTAATATAGTAAATTGGAAATTGCATACCTTGCTCTTCCCGGACCATGACTTCACTTACCGCTATCTCTGATACTGTCAAGTACATGTATAGTTGCTCGTCTGTCTTTGGCGTGTAAAGAAGCAATGGGATCGATAAATACTGCTTGAGTTCCTCCAAGGCCCGTTGGCACTTCGGTGTCCTTGAAAAGTTATCCTTCTTCTTCAATAGTGAGAAGAATCGATGGCTCTAATCGGAGGACCTCGAGATGAATCGCCCCAGGGAGGCTATGCGTCCGATTAATCTTTGCACGGTCTTCACGTTATTAACAATTGTAATATCTTTGATGGCTTTGATCTTGTCGAAGTTGATCTCGAATCTGCAGTTAGATACCATGAATTCGAGGAATTTACCTGATCCAACTCCAAATGCACATTTCTCTGGGTTTAGATTCATATAGTATTTCTTCAATATGTTGAAGGTTTCCTACAGATGTTGTAAATGGTCGTCTGCTTGCACGGACTTAACCACCATATCGTCAATGTAAAACTCCATTGATTTTCCTATTAGTTCGTCGAACATCCGGTTTACTAGGTGTTGGTAAGTGGCACTACTGTTTTTTAATCTGAATGACATCACGTTAATAACAGTATGTGTCATACTTAGTGATGAAAGAGGTTTTTTCCTGATCATCCAGGTTCACCCGTATTTGGTTGTACCAGGAGTAGACATCGAGAAAACTGAGGATCTTGTGGTCAGTCGTGGCATCGATCATGAGATCGATGTTGGGCAAAGGGAAGGAGTCCTTAGGACATGCGTTATTCATTCTTTATAGCCTACACACATTCTTAATTTATTCTATTTTTTGGGGACTACCACTAAATTTTCTAACCAATATGAGTATTTAACCTCCCGAATGGACCCTATTTTAAGGAGTTTAGATACCTCGTCCTTGATGAAAGCATGTTTGACCTCGGACTATGGTCTCCTCTTCTACTTGACCAGATGGAACTTCGGTTACAGGCTTAATTTGTGAATGGTTATCTCCGGAGGGATCCCTGTCATATCAAGGTGGGACCAAGAGAAATAATCTTCATTAGCTGTAAGAAAATGAATGAGTTTTTGCCTGAGCTCAGGGCTTAACCCTATACCTAGTTATAAATTTCGATTGGGCAAGTATGCACTCAATAAGACTTGTTCTAGTTCCTCGACCGTTGATTTTGTAGCGTCAAAGTCGTTGGGGTGTATGAAATATCTGGGGAACCCGTAGTCATCATCCTTGTCTACCCCTCGTTCCTCCAATTCTGCCGAGGCAAGTATCCGTGATTTCTATTTGGCCCCGTCTTTGACCATCTGGTTCGAATCCTTCGATGTTGAGATTGTGGATGCCAGGATCACTTCATCGATTGCAAACATTTTCTTGGCGGCTGGTTGTTCCCCATAAACTGTTTTTACTCTGTTGGCTGTTAAAACTTTCAGCACCTGGTGCAGTGTCGAGCCACCGTTATCATGTTGTGCATCCATGGCTTCTCAAACAAAGTGTTGTATCCTATATCCCCTACGATTACATAGAACTTGGCTTCCCATATAGTTTTGGCGACGTTCATCGGTAATGTTATCTCCCCTTTAGTGGTATCGCATGCCATGTTGAACCCATTCAGGACTCGGACCATAGGTACGATCTGATCTTGTAGGATGAGTTGTTCCACGACCCTCGATATGATAATGTTGGCTGAGCTGCCTGGATCAATTAACACATGCTCAATTTGAGATTTATTTACGAGTAATGATATTACCAGTGCGTCATTGTGGGGTTGCACGATCCCGTCAACATCTTCGTCGTTCAAAGACACGGTTCCTTTCGGTACATAATCCCTAGTCCAGTTTTCTCTTATGATAGATACTTTTGTGCGCTTCAGCATCGGCCCCTACGGAATGTCGACCCCACTGATGGTCATGTTAATGACGTGATGAGGCTCCTCCTACTCTGTATGATTATTAGAATCCCTGTTCCTAAAGGGTTTCTTGGCTCGATCAGTAAGGAACTCTCATAGATTCCCGTTGTTAAACAGCCAGGCCACCTATTCTCTTAATTGTCGGTAGTCTTCTGTTCTGTGGCCATGAGTGTCGTGATATTTGTACATTAGGTTGGTATCCCTTTGGGATGGATCGGGCTGTAAAGGCTTAGGTCATTTGTTATATCTGATGCGTCCGATGGCAGATACAATAGAGGCGACATCGGCGTTGAAGTTGTACTCCAGTAATCTTGGTGCTTCTTTAGGCCCGACGGGCCTTTCAAAGCTATTTTTGCTCATGAATCCCCGATTGCTCTAATCTCGATCACTTCTCCTTTCATTTCTCATTAAGTTCCGCCTGGACCCACTGCTTCTTCGATCTCCATTATACGATTGATACCGAACCCTTTTTGATCTCGATTCACGATCGATGTATCTCTTGAGTGTGTCGATGGTTCTAACGGGATATACGGACTCGGAAAGTTTCCCATTCTGATCATCTTCGATCCAAATTTCCGATTGATATCGGTTATGTACACCGGCCCAAGTGACGGCTAGATATTCCACCGGGTTCTGTTTCAGTTGGTATGAAGACAATGATCTCCGAATGTTGAGTCATTGGGTGAAATCCTGAATGGCCCAATCATCAACGACCAGTGGCAGGTCCATCCATTTTATTCACGAAATCTCTAAACATCTCGTTATCCTTCTATTTTACTTTGAAAAGGTCCGATTTCCATGTCTCGACCTTGAAGGCCCCGACGTGTGCTTTCACGAACGGATCTGCAAGCATCACAATTGAGTCAATAGAATTAAGAGGTAACTTGTGATACCATATCTAGCTCCTTTAGACAGGGTCTCTTTGAACTTTTTGAACAAGACAGACTCGATCTCATCATCCTCCAAGTAGTTCCCTTTGATGGTACATGTGTAATAGGTTACATGCTCATTTGGGTCGGTCGTTCCATTACACATGGGAATATCGGGCATGCAGAATTTCTTAGGGATTGGCTTCGGACCCATGCTCGGAGGAAAAGGTTTTGGCACGAACCTTTTGGAATCTAGGCCTTTCAATATCAGCGGTGCTCCTGGGATTTGGTCTATCCTGGAATCATAGATTTCCACCTTTTTGTCAGTAGCTTTGATTTTCTTCTCCCCTGATTCTACCCATTTGGTCAGTTCCTCGAGCATCTTTATGATCTCGGGGTTAGTCCTCGATTCATTTTCATTCAACATCTCTACAGCCGATTCATCTCTGAGGGTGACTTCCCGTGGTGGATAGGGTTCAACTCTGCTCGGTGCGTGGCTTTAGTTCTGTAACTGATCTATCGCCGCCTGTTGGGCTTGTAGCATTTAGAAGATTACCCGTAAAGTGATCCCATCTCCTCCAATGTTTTTTGTATTTTAAGCCGCGATTGGGCTCCACCACGGATGGTATTCTCGGGGTCGGTAGGAAGGTTTGTGTCGATAGCGACATGTGAATTAGCGTGAATCGGGTCTGTCCAGAATTTTGATGGGACCAACAGGCGGTATCTCGTCACCGAGTGCTAAGTGCTTATTTTCACCGTGGTGACCGGACTCATTGTCGACATGTAGGAGTGTTGATTAAAAGTTTGACATTTTGTGTTTTAACCTGAAATTAGAGAAACTTCAAAGAACAAGTGTAAAATAATGTGTGTTATGGAGACTTGTATCAAGTAACCACTATTATCCTTAGCCCCACGGTGGGCGCCAAACTGTTTACCTTCAAAATCGGATAACAATTTGTAAGTAGTTTTAAGGATACATGGATTAACTTGGCACAAAATAATAAATTAGATCACAATTGAAATAATAATGATAAAGTAAACACATAAATTGAACAGTATCAGCCTTGGAAGGTTAGCCACCCTCGAGCTGAACGTGCTTCGATCAATATCAAGACAGAAGCATAAGAACTTAAAGAGAATAATAATGTGTTGCTTTGGAATGCGTGTTACAATGTATCGAATGAATTATCAGACCCCCCCCCCCCCTCTTTTATA
>ML283588.1:15890-49262 GCA_005239495.1 Nicotiana undulata | reverse complement strand
CCCCCCCCCCCCCTCTTTTATACAGTAGATGAGTCCTACTTTAGGTACAATTCTATAAAATGTAAAATTTTCTTGATTTGCTGATTGCCGGTTACCCACTGATACGCACCGAGATCCCGCCATAATATCCGATCGGTGATGGATATTCCGGTCGTCTGCTAACAATGTTTCTTCGAGCTCGTTCGGGGCTAGGGTCGACTCCGGGATCACTGACTCAATGTTCTCGAAGGCAGGCGTTCTGACCCCGAGTTCTAGCTCGGTGGGACTTGGGGTCGATCTTCAACCCTTGATCGTCATGTTCCGAGCCTAACTTATCATGTCGTGGGCGAGCTCGATTTCGACCATAAACAACCGATATGAGTCCGGAATGCAAATATCAATATGGAGCTTTAGTATGGTTGTTAATCTGATTTAATTAATTATTCCTCAAAAGATTATATACTCGATAAGTTTCAATTATTTGTCTTAACGTTATCTAGCATGTGCAAGCTAAATGTGATTCAAATAGCAATATAGACCGAAGAAAATACAAGTCAAAAACATGATATAACCTTTTAATATTATATAGTCAAACTGTTACTTTTCTTTAATGGTACTAAAGTTTGTACCGCATTAGCAGGTAAGATTAGGCAAATCTTGATGTAAATATATGTGGAACAGTTTGTGAAAGCAACTAACATATTGCTAACAAAAAGTGATCGCATTGGCCGACAAATTAATCGTGTAGTCCTTTAATTTTTAAATAAATGTTCCCTTTGGATACCTTAGGAAAGAAAATTTGTGATCTACAGATGAGATTGGCCATAGTTCTACTGTTCTTTAGAATATCTTTTATATTTAAAAAATTTGTGATCACGAATTTAAAAGGATGAGAACTTCTAGATTTTAATTTGTATATAGTAATTCTGATTTTTTTTAAGCTGGCACGCAAGTCCATTCATTTATTTATATTACATGTGCCAATTCTAATAGTACTATATCGTTTTTGACAAGTTATGTGTCTTTTGTTTTGATAATTTGACAAACTTTATGAGAGAACCAGATAAAGAACCTAATTACGATTGGTTCCCTTGCATTCGGGGTAACTAGTAAGATGTCTGGTTCAATTCTCAATGAAATCAGATACGGGAACATCAGAGGGAACAAATATGGATCAGTTGCAACTCGTATAAAAGCTGCTGCATTGTACCGTCTAGTAGGCTGCTGCATTGTACCGTCTAGTAGGCTGCTGCACTGTACCGTCTGGCAGAAGTACAGCAGCACAATTGTAGCTTGCTCAGACCAAACTAAAGGACACTTTATTGCATCATCCTTCATGGCATCACACACACACATATTATCAACATGAGGCAAGGGATTTCATGTCTCCAACACTTGCAAATCGAAAGATAATATTCTCTCCAGTGCTAGCCACCACCTCTCTCAAGAACAAAGCTGCTGCAACCTCAAGGACCAGATCAAAAAATTAAAGATATCTTAAGTCCTTAGGTTTGTTGAGTCTTTGTTATTTTGTTCTTCATTTGTAATTCTACACTACTTTCTAGACGTGTCTTTGTAGGACAGATTTAAACCACTGTTTGGTTTAGTTTATTTACTAGATTTAGTCAAGGTTTGTTGCTCTGTGATAGAGTTATTGCAAAGGTCTTAAAATAGAGTTATTGTAAGGGGCGAGGGATTGAGAGTTTAATTCCTAGATTGCAATAGGATGTAATATAAAGTTTGCTCGGCTTAGTGGAGTTGAAATCTATTAGGATAGTTGTGGTTTGTAATCCTTGAGCAAGAAGTTTTCCACGTAAATATCGTTTGTTCTTTATTTATTGTCGATTTAATGTGGGAACAGATAGAGAACCTGGTTCCCTATACTGTTTGGTTTTATAGTCTACTAATTACTGTGGGAACTGATAGAGAACCTGGTTCTATGTACATTTTAGTGGACTCTTAGTTTCTATCAATTGGTATCAGAGCAGGTTCTTTTTAAAATGTTAACTCCTAGAAAGGATCCTCATCATGGCTGCTCCACCAAACTTCGAGGAAGAACAATCAACCTATAGACCCCCAAGATTCAACGACCAATACTATGGATGGTGGAAAATAAGAATGCATGACTTAATTATGGCTGAAGATTCCGAGCTTTGGGATGTGGTTTGTGATGGTCCCTTTGTCCCTATTAAGGCTATTGGAGAGGGAACACAGACTTTTCCAAAGACTAGAAAAGAATACAATGGTACTGACCAAAAAGTTGTTGAGAAGAACTTCAAGGCGACGAAATTCTTGTGTGTGGTATTGGACTAGACGAGTATAATCGTATCTCGGCATGTGAATCTGCCAAGGAAATCTTTGAAGCTCTTCAAACGTCTCATGAAAGGACTACTCAGGTAAAGCAGTCCAAATTAGATATGCTTACAGAGAATAAGCTCTTTAAAATGAAAGAGGATGAGTCCATTCAAGAGGTGCATACACGCTTCACCTTCATAATCAAAGAGCTTCATTTAGTTGGTGAAACCATTCCAACCAACAAGTTGGTCAAGAAGATACTTAGTGTTCTACCAAGTTCATGGGAGAGCAAGGTTAATGTTATCCCTGAAGCCAAAGACCTGCAGAAGCTGACTATTGATGAGCTTATTGGAAATCTCAAAACTTATGACATGACGAGAAACAAGGATCTCGGAAGAAGAGAGCTCAGGAAGGAGAAGAACCTGGTTGTCAAGGCTGCCAACAAGGATTCAAGTAGTGATGAATCCGACATGGAGTATCTCACTTAAAGATTCCAAAAGATGATTCGAAAAAATAGTGGGATTCCAAAGAAAGGAAGTTCCAGCAAGAATATCAAAGGAAACGATTGTTGTCATAAGTGTGTAAAGCCTAGACACTTCATTAAACATTGTCCTCTTCATAAGAGGGATCATTACAAAACCAACACTAAAAAGGCGGCTAAGAGGAACCAGGGCCCTGACAGAAAGTTCAAAAGAAGAGATGTTGTTGATAACATGGTGAAGCAAGCCCTAGCTGGCTAGGAAAATTCCTCTGGTGAATCTGAAGGTGAAGATGACCAAGGAGATACATTTATGATGGTTGTTGACAATGGATCTTCAGAATATAGGTCAATCATTGCACTCATGGACAAATCTGATGATGAAGAGGACAAGGAGGAAGATGAGGTAAGTTTTCTTGATGTTTAAGGAAATTTGAAAACTTACTCTAAGAAAAAATTGATGTCCTTTGCAAATGTGTTGATTGATTCCTATCATAGCCTCATTAATGAGAAAAATACTTCAATAGAAGAAATTGGTGACATAAAACAAGAGAGGGATAATATGGTAGTTTCCATCGTAGATTTGAAGGAACAAGTGAAAGAAGTATTTAGAGAAAATAACTTGTTGAAAAACTAAATAAAAAATGGATGGACAACACTAAGGGTAAAAAAGTGGCTAGTGAGGCTCAACATGAGCTTGAGAGTGAAGAAAACTAAAACAAGTCTTGTTAATAAGCTTGAAAAGAATAGATAACTTCAGGAGGATTTGAAAAGGGATAAAAATAATCTTGATTAGTTAGTTAATTGTACCTTGTCCTTTGATGTAATAACGTTTATGTACAAGAGTAATGGTGGAAACAAGCAAGGAATCGGGTTCCAAAAGGCTAAAACCACCTATAATCCTCATAGCAAGTATGTCACTATGGCTGATAATTGGTTGTGTACTCACTTTGGTCAAACGGGTCATTACAATGACTCTTGTAAAACTAAAATTCAGTCTTTGCAGAAAAACAAAGTTTTTTGTTGAAAAGAGGCCTACTGTTAAGGAACCTGGTTCCCTAAAAAGAAAATGTGTCCTGGCTGCATAGGCAAAAAGAAATTTGATCTTCCCCTTCTATCATTATAAATGACCCAAGCTGGCTTGTGTTCCTACATCTAATCATCGATTTTGTTTGCAGGCTGGAGTGAGAGGTAGTAGTCAAAAAATGGTACATGGATAGCGGCTTCCCTAAGCATAAAACTAGAATAATGAATGATTTCCTCTCACTCTAGGACTTCCAAGGTGGGAGTGTGTCCTTTGGAAATGGAAAGAAGGCTATATTCTTAGTGTTAGAAATTTGACAAAACACTCTCTCATGCAATTAAAAATATGTACTATGTGAATGACTTGAAATATAGCTTGTTGAGTGTGTCTCAAATCTATGATATCGAAAAATGAAGTGAAGTTCTTGTCCAAATCTTGCACTTTTACCGATCTTAAAATTGGTGCAATAGTATTTATAGACAAGAGATTCAAGAACATCTATGTTGTAGACCTTGATTCACTGAATGGTTGTGATATAACATGCCTAAGTGTGATTGATGATGATGTAGAGTTTTGGCACAAACGACTGGGCATGCAAGTTTTTATTTGTTGAACAAGTCGGTTATAGAGGACCTGGTTCGTGGGTTGAAGCATTCAACACTACTTGATACTTGATTACAGATGCATGATTAGGTCCCTTCTCGATAAGTCTCTCTATGCACTGATCAATGGGAGAAAACCCAAGCTGACTTACCTAAGAGCCTTTGGATGCAAAATGTTTCGCTCTCAACAATGGTGGAAAATGGCCACATAAGAAAGAAGATGAAGATGGAGAATTTACAAATGCTTCTGGTGAAGGTATAGATATTGCAAATGGAATGGCTGATTTGATGAGTCAAGTCAAGCAAAGAGACTAAGGAGATGCAGCAGAATCTCCAAAAGGCATATAGGAACCTGGTCCCTCTATCACCTCGGCTGAAGCTGAACATAGGATTGATGATGCTGCATTAGGTACTCCTGATGCAGAACAAAGGAGCGAAATTCATTATTTTGTTGATGTCAATGATATTTCAAATATGGAGGAACGTGGTCCTTTAAATTCTGAAGTTCAAGTATCCAACTAGAAGCAAATGAGTTCACATCCCTTCAAAATAAAATCACACCCTTAGACTCTGGTATTCAGCCTAGTTCTAAGGCAAGGAACATGTTTGCCCTCTCAGTTTTCTTGTCTCAAATTGGGGATTTCCCTTAGGAATTTTTATACTGATTTTGTTATGTGGACATCGTGTACGTGAGGTGACGAGTGCGTACACGGGTCATTTTTGCTAAAGCTCCACTTTTCCTTCCATGACATAACTCATTTTCATTTCGATATTATTGCTTCATGTCATAATTGAGTAGTTAGCGTAGGAATGAGTATGCCTACATGTCCTTACTTGAATTCCTCTTATTTGCTACTAATTGCACCATGCTTAGGTAGTTTTACCTTATTCTTGCCTGTTGTTTTCTTGAGCTGTTTAATTAAACCATATCCGATAGACTTCTGCATTGCATATTTAAATTGGGACTACGGATCGAGATCCGGGAGCTTTCCCCCTGTACTACATAGCATATTTAAATTGGGACTAGGGACCGAGATCCGGGAGCTTTCCCCCTGTACTGCATAGCATATTTAAATTGGGACTACAGACTGAGATCCGGGAGCTTTCCCCCAGTACTGCATTGCATATTTACTATTGAGATATATGTTGTGCTGAGCCGAGAGCTATCTTTCTTTCATTATTCCTTTTCGTTTCCGTTAACTCTGTTTATTATTGCTTATTTATATTTCACTACTTAAACTTATAACTGACTTATTTTAAAACTCAGTAGAGCCTCAACCTGACCTCATCACTACTTGACTTGGGTTAGGCTTGGCACTTACTGAGTACCTAATGTGAAGTACTCACGCCCTTTCCTACGCATTTTTTCCCCATGTGCAGATCCAGGTACCAGCACACAGTACTGTGGCTAGGAGCATCTTAGCAGCTGCTCAGGAGACCGCGAGGTAAATTCTGCCACGTTCGCAGAATCTCACGAGTCCCCTTCCTACTCTAGTATAAACATAGGAGATATAGATACATGTATACATTTTCCTCATTCCTTTGTATAGAGCTATAGTAGTACGGAGCTTGTGATTTGTGACATTCCGGGTTTTGGGAAAGTAAAAGTTGTAGATGCCGAGCGGCTAAATTTTATAGTATTACTTCTTCTTTACTGTTTTTGTTATTATTTTGTCTTATTTCACGCAAATTTAGGCTTGCCTAGTCGTAGAGACTAGGTGTCGTTACGAGACCGATCGAGGGTTAATTCTGGTCGTGACAATCGGTTCTATGCAAGAAGAACTCCATCATTTGAGAGGAACAAAGTGTGCCACCTGGTCCCTAGGCCTTCAGACAGAACAATGATTGGAACCTGGCCCAAAAGACTCACACTTGAAGGCTGCCTAGGGAATTTTGAGGTATCCTAAGGAATGCAAGACATGGTCCTCGTCTATTTTTCAGGAGATACTTTTAACTTGGTTGGACATGGTGATGCTGATTATGTTGAATATCTGGTGGATAGAAAGAGCACATCTAGAACACCATATTTTCTGGGGTCATGCTTGATCTCATGAGGTACAAAGAAATAAACTGTGTGGCTCTTTCTACTGCTGAAGCTGAATAAGTGGTTGTTGCTTCTTGTTTTGCTCAACTACTACAGATCAAGCAACATCTTGAAGACTTTGGTGTATTTACAGCTTGAGCCCGATACAGCACAAGAGGACAAAGCACATTGATGTGCGATGTGCGACATCAACTTTTGAGGGATAATGTTGAAAATGGTCTGGTTTATATGAAGTTCTGGAAGAGGGAGGACCAGGTAGCAGACATCGTCACCAAGGCATTGAGTAGGGAACATTTTGAAAAAAATCGCCTGGAGTTGGGGTTGATCAAACTTAACTAAGGGCATGGTCCCGCGAAGATTGTCTATGTTAAGAAGGAAAGGTACAATGCTAAAAACTATTTTTCGGCAAAATCTAACTCAAATCTATACTGTTACGGGTATACATACATGGCAGTTTCAGGACAAAACTAGTAAGAGTGACATTGAACTTCTAGGAGTTTTTGCTAAAATATTCAAAAATCGTCAACGAACCTGGTTCATGTGACTTCGGTTAGTAGTTTCTTCAACACATATATGTCTTTTAAACTGCTAAAGTGTAATGTCACTAATTTATTCTCGTCTCTCTCCAAATTGTGAAGTCCAAAATGTTAAACCTTTTCTTAACTGACTCGTTGCCCCCAAAAACCATTTCCTTCTCTCACACCTAACCAAAACCGATTCATTTCTTGAAAACCAAATCAACCTTATCTCAAAAAGAATCATTCTCTCCAAATATGCCAGAAGTGAACTCAACTCTGTCACTTTCCAAAATCCTAATTCCATCAAGTCTTTGGTATATTTTGATGGGACTTTAACTGAAAAGGAACGAGGTAGATCTAATATTCTAGAGAGTCGGGCTGAAATTGTTGTTGGGTTTGTAGAAGCCTTGAAGGATGGAGGAATCAGTGAATGTGCTGGAAAATGGGGAACTGAATGAGGGCATGGTTCCTCAAATCATTCTCAGGATGTTAATTTTGATGATGATCTTCTTCTCTTGAGTTATATGCTTAAACGAACCTCCGATCCAGTAAAAAAGATTGATGGGTAGGCTGATTGATGATGAAATGGTGTGACCTGCTGATGTGGTGATTGTGGAAGAGAGTATGAATTGGGAAAATCTTCACCTGTGAGAAAGAATTTAAAAATATTCAAGAAAAGAAAGTTGGCTGAGAAAGATGCAGCAAATGATATGGGTGAATATATTGAGAAGAAGAAAAGGGATACATGGTCGCTCAGGGAAAGAAAGGATAGTGTGAGTGAGGAACTTGATTCCTTACAGAAGCAAAATGTTGAGTTATCGGGTTTGGAGAGGTAGAAGACTCTGAAGTCTCAAAAAGTGTTGTTAGGCAGAGTGTTGACTCTAATATTGCTAAAAAGTGAAGGAACCTCTTAACATTGTTGAGTTCCAAAAATAGAAGCACATCTTTGTTCCTCCAAGTCCCAACATTTATGAAGAAAAAGTAAAAACTTCTATGTTGTATATGATACTCTGATGCTATATGTGAATGTGACTGAGTTTGTTCTTGTGAGGAGAAGCTTGGGGAGATTCTTGGTGATCTGATTGATGGTTCAGCCAACTCAGATAGATAGAGAACCAGGTCCCCGTGGACCCTTGGAAGAATAGAATTCTAAGTTGAAGGGTGAGAATGAAAGATTGAGGAAAATGGCCGAGGACCTGAGGGAACAAATGATCATTGATCAAAGGATTGTGAATGAACGAATAGACAGGCTCATCAAGGCCTTAGCCCCTTACTTTTCTTCCTACCCCGTGATCCATGTCATTCACTCCTTCCAAATTCCCTCGAATTCCTATCTTCTGTTTGATTCCTATGTTTGATGACATTGGTACTTTAATTGTTTAAATTGTCATATTCTGTATTGTTGAAACTATTGTGCTTTTGTTATAATTACTCTACTATGGGCAATCACTTTATTTTGTGCAATGAAATTCACTTGTAGTTCTTGTTATTGTTTATGTTGTGTTGCCCAAGTGGCATGAGTTAATATTGCTAAACTTTATTTTGGTTATGCTTCTTCTGTTATGTTATACATCGATGCCAAAAGGGGGAAGTTACATAGGTGTCAACAGGGGGGAGGAACCAAATCAAACTGAAATGATGTGTTGTGCATGAAAGATAGTTCAGCATCGCGAGGGGAACGTTGTTGATAGCATTTGATTATAGGTCTGATCCGCAGGGTAGCATGTGAGGAATCTGGTTCTCAAGGGGAACAATAATTTTTGGTTTGTCATCATCAAAAAAGGGAAAATTGCTCTAAGTTACGATGTTTCACGTATTGATGATTTTCCAAACATTATAAAGGAACCAGGTACAAACCAGATGTGATCAATACATGTAAGGAATCTGGTTCTCATGTGGAATATCAATTCTGGTTTTGTCATCATCAAAAAAGCGGGAAAATTGATAAGTTATAATATTTTGTATTTTGATGATTTGCCAAACAGTCTCAAGGAACCGGTTATGGTCAGTTCCTTTGTTCTGTTCTTAGGGGATACAATGTGGAGATCTGGTTGTGAGGGAGAATATCAATTCTAAGTTTGTCATCATCAAAAAGGGAGAAATTGATAAGTTATGCGTCTTTTGTTTTGATGATTCGACAAACTTCATAAGAGAACCAGATAAGGAACCTAATACAATTAGTTCCCTTGCATTCAGAGTAACTAGTCAGATGTCTAATTTATTTCTCAATGAAATCAGATAAGGGAACATCAGAGGGAACATATATGGATCAGTTCTAATGGTCGTCGTACTGTCAACTCTACAGCTATAAAAATTGTTGCATTGTACTGTCTGGCAGGCTGTTGCACTGTACCGTCTGGCAGTAGTACAGCAGCACGACTGTAGCTTGCTAAGACCAAGCTAAAGGATATTTTATTGCATCATCCTTCAGAACATCACACACACATATTATCAACATGAGGCAAGGGATTTCATCTCTCCAACACTTGCAAATCAAAAGATAATATCGTCTCAAGTGCTAGCCACCACCTATCTCAAGAACAAAGTTGCTACAATTTTAAGGACCAGATCCAAATATTGAAGATGTCTTAAGTCCTTAGGTTGAGTCTTTGTTATTTTGTTTTTCATTTGTAATCCTACACTACTTTCAAGAAGTGTCTTTGTAGGACAGATTTAAACCACAGTTTGGTTTAGTTTCTTGGCTGGAGTTAGTCAAGGTTTGTTGCTTTGTGATAAAGTTATTGCAAAGGGCTTACAATAGAGTCATTGTAAGGGGTGAGGGATTAAGAGTTTAATTCCTAGAATGCAATAGGTTGTAATCTGAAGTTTGCTCCGTTTAGTGGAGTTGTAATCCTACTAGGGTAGGTCGTGGTTTTTAGTCCCTTGAGCAAGGAGTTTTACACGTAAATATCGCTGTGTTCTTTATTTCTATCGATTTATTGTGGGAACACACAGAGAACCTGATTCCCTATACTGTTTGGTTTTACAGTCTATTACTTACTGTGGAAACTGATAAAGAACACGATCCTCTGTACCATTTGCTGTATTCTTAGTTTCTATCAGTTTTTCCCATGGATTGTTCTTCCATACGACTACTACGAGCAAACAAATTCTCCTCAAAAGTGAGTTTAACTTCTAGTAATGCAAAAGAATTTTTTTCACAATCATTTCACCTAAAAAATAATAACAGATAAACGACCATAAAAAGTAAAACAAATAACCTGACAAATAAGAAATGTAATAACTACTTACAACATATTAAAATAAAGCAATTCTCTAGGCTATTAGTGTACATCAGTTAAATACCTTAAAATTTTAGGCTTTTATACATTCGAGACACATGTCTCTCATCACTTACATCACCTATCCTAATCTACTTGTTCTGCAAGCTTAATGAAAGAAAAAAGTTGCTTTTATAATGTGAAAGCTAGACTTCTTTCTACAATATTTTCCATATGCATGCATTCTAAGGGAGGAAATGGAAAAAGAGGTCAACCCTTTTATAAATCAATTTAAAATTCCTTCCCAAAGAATCCACAAGTTAGGTAATACAAAAGTTATATAACTTCCAAATGAATAAGAAAAAGAAAAGAAATTAATGTGTTAGGCTAGTCAAAACCACAAAATAAAGTGAGTTAGGCTTCTCAAGAAATGTGCATGCGTGTATGTGAGGGATAAAGGCAGAGCCAACATTTTGAAATTTGTAAATTTGGGATTTCAGTTTATTTGTTATATTGCGTTTTAAATTAATAATTAATATATTCAATAAAATTTTATAAGACAATATAGTATTTAGACCAAAGTTATTAAGTTCAATCGAACCCCGAATTCTGTATTATCTCTGCCCCGACAAGAGAGAGAGTGTTTGGGCTAATATTGTCCAAAGAAATTCTTAATATGATTTGATATTATCTACTTCGAATCGGTCCAACATAAATTTGACAAAAGACTCGTAACATTTGAAGTATCTTTACATTTTATATGTAGCTTATTTTCTCATGAACTTTTAATGTTAAATTTTGTTCACACACAGAACTAGAGGGAGGGAGAGAAATTAAGAAGATTCAGTATGGGATTTGGAGTCTTTGTGAAAGCACATTGAAGCCATAGATTATGGGTTTTGTGGAAAGAATATAAGGTGGTTGGGTATTTTACCACGACAAAGGCATCTTCACATGCCATAAAAAATCCTGAAATTGAGTCTAAACCTTTTACTTGTTAGCAAACATCAAACCTTACAAGAATATTTCTGTATTAAGATATATTCTTTTTCTTTTTCTTTTTAGGAAATAAAGCGGCTCCAGAATTAAAAATTTAAGAGTTCTTGTAATTGCGTCAAATTAATACTACAATAATGTAAGTGAATTTCCAATCAAATATATGTAAATATTTACTAAATTTCCTAGCATATATACAAAATTTGGGCAAAAAATATTAGGTTCATTTGAACCCTTAATTAACTATATCTTCTAGCTCCGCCCGAATGGATGGTCCATTAAATAGTTCAAAGTTATTTTTATTTGATCTCTTACTTTCTAGAATAATATGCGTATACTCCATAAAGATTAAGTCAATTCAAAGTCTTTGGAGATTTTGCGTGAGATAAGGAGATATGTCATGCTAATTGATAGTGACACAAAATATTAAAAGACCCCCGTGGAAAAGACGTCAGATAAGGGAGTTTTATAGCTTTATTCAGAAAAATAAAATTAATTATCTTTGTCTTTTTATTTTTTTTCTACCCATTAAATTAATTGGTTTTCCTACTCGTTATAATTTTTGTGGGTACTTGGCTATTTTTTATCCCCTTCTTTTTTCTCCTTTTTCTTTATTTTTTATTTTTTACTCCATTTCTGTTCCTTTTTTAATCATATTATTCTTTATTTTATTATTTTCAAATAATGTGATCCCATAGCAATTTTGGTTCCTTTCTTTTATTTTATTTTTTCGCTTTTTTCTTTCCTTTGATCATTTTCTTTATTTCTTCTTCCTTTTCTAAATTAATTTAGCTCTTTTTTTTTATTTTGCTTTTTTCTACATAATCTAATTACATTCACTTTTTTGCTCATTTTCTTTATTCATTTTTTTTATATAATAATAAAAGATAACTGATATATTTAGTATTTATTCACCTTCTTTAATATAACTGATAGTATAATATATTATTTGTTTTTATTTTTATCTTTTTTTTTTCTTCTTTAAATCAATTATTAAAATAACTTATACATTATACCTGTTTTCTTCTCTCTTTTTTCCATTGCATTTTCATTTTTATTTTAAATATAAATATTGTAAATATTTCTAGCACGTAGGATTCAAAATTATATATCATTATAATATAATTTTTCACAATGGTATACCAAAACAGCATATACATATACCAAATAGCTATACTACTATTTTATGTCTTCCGACATCTACTTATACAATGAATATTATTTTTATGAAATTCCATCAAAAAATTCATTTAAGACAAATATTTGCAAGGACATAGTTGGAAAAATTAAAAGTAATTTAAAAATTACTTATTTATTACAATAGGCTATTATATTAATTGTATACTGTAATTAACAATATAATGTTTCTATAACCAAGATTTTAGCTTTGGACAATAACACCTAGATGATTCAACAAATAACAGTCAAAGTATACTATTATGATATATTGTATACTATTACAACATATTGTTGTAGTTTATTACATATTATTACAGTATACCATTACAGTATGTTATATATTATAATAGTATACTGTTGTAGTATATTATAATATCGCAGCGGTATACTGTTACGTAACTGTGTTCTTCTTCCATTGTTACAGTATACCATTGCAGTTTATTGTATACTATAACAGTATATTGTTACATTATAGCTATATATTCCTACAACATATTGTATAGCGTAGCGGTATATTGTTGGGTAACTATGTTCTTATTCGATTTTCAACTAAAAAGTTCCACCTCAATCACCTCAAATCAGCTCCAAATGCGAATAAATTTTACTATAATCTTTCTGAAAGTACTATAAGTAATATTTTACAGCACCCGCTTTGAATTAAACATCGAATCTTAAAAATAAAATTTCAAATTGAGAAGCTTCAAGCTCAACAATGGTGGATCTTTAAAGACACACAAATTTTTTGATCTGGAAAACTTAATATATAACCACAACAACATGGGCTCACAAATACAAATAAATACACAAAAAAAGAATATACAAATATAGAAGAGGATTTTGGAGTGGAACTCATGTAAAATAACATGAAAACTTGTCTTTTAGAATTTATATAGAAAGTTCTAAAAGTATACTGGGTAAACGCATGAGTTTGTACTAGATTTTCATCATCCACTAAAAAGACTAAGCTATAGGCGTTTTTTGTAAAGAGGAAAAGAACGTTTGGGACGTAGGGCTCTGCTTGTTTAGAGAAATTGAAAAGAGAAAAGGGATTTGGTAGGTGGGTAAATAGTTTAGGCCGTATATGTAGAAAAAGTAAATCCTTTAAGATTGAGTATTAAAGGATAAATAGTTTAAACTTAATGGATATAAAATGAGATTTCTCTAACTTTAATTAATAAGCGGGTTTTAATTGCACAAAGGGCGCGGGCCAATGGTTGTGGACAAGAACATGGATTGAGCACCTAAAAGCGTTATAATGAATTTAATAGCATAAGTTATTGTAGATTGGGATGTTCTTGCTAGATAAAGACCGTGATAAAAATTCAAAGAGAAAATTTACAAGAATTTTATAAATATATAAAAATAATGTAAGAACATCTATCCCTTACTGAAAATATCTCATGACCGTCTTGCACGCAAACCTATTTGAATCTTGAATTTAATACCACCTCCTCCTACTAATGACAAAAAAACTAAACGCATTAAATGTATTGCAATGAAGCAGGTAGAGATCGCACATCTCTACCCAACATGAGAGTTTGATCATGTTTCATGTAAGTTTCAACCAAATTTAATTCAAACTTACCAAACAACATTACATGAGAGGTATGATAAAAATCCCACAAACTTGCCTCATGTAAATGATTCTGGGATTTAATTTATTTCTCATCAAGCTCTTTATATAGCAATAACAACAGAACACTCGCCAATAGATGTAAGTGAGATGGATGAAATATTATCGCGCTTAATTATATCTAGACTTTTAGGTCTGTGAAAATGAAAAAAAAAATCGGGAGAGCTTAAGGGTCAATTGTATGCGGCCTTAATTTTGCAAGAGGATATTTTCACGTCTCAAACCCGTGACCTCCTGATCACACGACAACAATTTTACCAACTACGCCAAGGCTCCCTTTCAAGCCCTAATCCGGGAAAATTTTAATTTATGTTCTTATAGGAAAAGAATGATGAGAAACTTTTCCTTCTTGGTTGTTAGTTGTAACTATTTTTCATCTCACTTTGGAGTCTTATGATGGAACCAGAAAACAAGAGAGTCCCCATTCCTTAGCAACTTATTGGTACTATGACTAATCACTTTCTGAAGACAAAAGTTTTTTGCAAGTTGCAAAACAATAGGACACCAACTATGTAGGAACTAAGGCAAGTTGGGTTCATATAATCTGTTTCCACTGTCACAGACCATTCATTATTAATTGGCAACATACCCTACCTGGCTCTTATATCTTAAGCCACAGAACATTACCCAACCAAATTAAACAACAAATGAAAGATGTGGTATCCTTTCTCAGAGTTTGTCGGTTCACATACATATTAAGGTTGTTGTCTGCACTAATCATACCAAAGTGTGTTTGCACCAATAATAAATGCTTTTATTTCTACACTACAAACTTGTTTGAAGTATATATATATGATCATTTTATCCAAAAATTTAAATTATTAGAAAGAATAAACTTTTAATTACTTAATTATATTATATTTCAATACGCCTCCTCGTGCGATAAATTGATTCTTTTTTATTGGTCAAACATGTAAAAATAGCTTTGTGTTTTTGCTTGCAGTGAAATTTGAACTCAAGATCTTAATTGTGTACAATATTAGATTGTTTAATTGTCTTAGAGAGTGAACGCGCATAGTTATTTAATTATATTATGCATCAACAAAACATTGTCGAAGAAATGAAGGAGACTTAGACATCCTAAACCCCAAACTTAATTAATCAGTTATCTACAACCTAGCATTATACGTATTATGCTACGACTTACGATGATCCAAGATATTGGCAGGCTTTTGAATTTCCACATGCATTTAAATATTTACTTTTTCTTTGTTTTTCTTCTTTTGGTCTGGGGAGTGGGTGTGAGTAAATGGCGGATGTAACTTGAGAATCTCGGGTTCATTTTAACCAAATACTTTTACGTGGAGTATATATTTATGTGTAAATATTTATTAAAGTTGCAATAAACAGTATGAACCCATAACTTTAACAATAAAACGAGTTCAATGTTAAAAACTTTAAAGATTGAACCCGTAAATTTTAAATTTTAAATTCGCTAGAGTATTAGAATATATATATATATATATATATATATATATATATATATATATATATATTGAACAAAGAAGAGATGTGTTCAATGATTTTTGTGTAGAGAAATATGGGACGACGCAGAGAAGAAGTTTAGTGCACATCACTATTATCGAGCATTTCGTTTTTTGTCAATGGATATTATCTTATTGTTACGATCCGAAATCTCACCTTCCGGTCGTGATGGGGTCTAATGTTAAACGCGCTAGACAAGTCAACATTTTTGGTTAAATTTACTATATTTTTTTTATTTACGACATTTAAAAGAACAACAATAAATATGAATAAATGAATAAGAATGCGGAAGCTAAGAATTCATCAACTTAATATAATAAATGTTACAAAATTTCCGTACGTAAACCCCCAGAACCGGTATCACAATTACACGGACAGTTTAAGATTTCTAAAAACAAGAATCTGAAATAATAGATACAACTGTCTAGAAATATAAGATGAGACAGAAGGAAGGAAATAGATGGTGACGCCAAGGCCTGCGGACGCCTCCAGAACTACCTCAGTGTCGTCGTGGACTGAAGGATACTCCCTCGCTCAATGTCCATTGGGTCCGGTGCTGTAATCTGCACAACATAAAGAAGTGTAGGTGTAGCATCAGTACAACCGACCCCATGTACTGAGTAAGTGTCGAGCCTAACCTCGGCGAAGTAGTGACGAGACTAGGACACGACAAATAACGAATACCTGTGCAGTTCAATAATATAATAAAGAAGTAATGACAAGAAATAAACAGTTAAGCACAAAAAAAACGGGGTTAACATGCTAGGGAAAAAGGGGCAATAACTCACTGAAATGAAAGGGCAAGATAATAACTTAAATGTATGAACAACAACAAGAATTTAACAACTCTGAACAATAAATAAACAGAACGGCACGACATGTCCCCTCGTGTTATAACCTCACCAAAAACACTCGGCACGGAATGTCCTCTCGTGCATAAATAAATAATCACTCGGCACGGAATGTCCCCTCGTGCAATAAATAAATAAACACTCGGCACGGAATGTCCCCTCGTGCATAACCTCACAAACACTCGACACAGAATGTCCCCTCGTGCGTAAATAAATAATCACTCGGCACGGAATGTCTACTCGGGCATAACCTCACAACACTCAGCACGGAATGTCTCATCGTGCATAACATATATAAAGGCATCAATTTGATAGGAAAATTCAACAATAAGAATACTTAAATGCACAGAAATGTCCAACAATAATTCTACCGTCCCGGCAAGGAACACAACTATAACCAATCTCACTCAGAAGTACGACTGAACAAATAATCCTCAACCGAACGAATAATCAATAACATTCTACATCATGAATTACCCTCAGGGGCATAACTTCCAAAGTGACAATTATTTCATAACACGGAGAATATCAACAGAAATCACATATATCACGGAATTCGACTCACAGGCATGCTTGACCACAACACATAGGTACTCGTCACCTCACCTATACGTTGGACATGAATATCACATAACAAATAAGACTCAATACCTACTCCCTCAAGCTAAGGTTAGGCCAAACACTTACCTCGGCTCCAAGAATGCAAATCAAGCCTCTAGCATCGTCTTTCCTCTCGAATCCGACTCCGAAACAATCGTATCTATGAAGCTATGGTGGAAAAGGTGCTCCAAAATCGCCTAAGAGGGTTGGGGAAGAAGGAGTTTGTGAAAGATGGAAAAATTCCCGTAATGGGTTATGTTTTTGGTTTTTAAATAGCTGGGCGAATTAAAGCAGTGCGTTCGCAGCAGGAGGCCTGCGTTCGCACATGTTATCCTAATCTACCCTCCGCAATCGCGCCCAACCAGGTGCGATCGCGCTGGGTATTTGTTACCCAGCCCCCCAGCCCTCCTAATAAGATGTGCGTTCGCAACCCCTATGGTGCGTTCGCATAGAGCAGGAATCCTGTGCTCCGCGTTCGCACCTCTGGTGGTGCGCTTGCACAGAGCTAATTCTACCCTACCCCAGACTGTGCTATGCGATCGCGGCTATATCTATGCGATCGCATAGTGTTAAACACCAGACACCAGAAAAATCATTTTACACCAGATTTTCTAAGGTTTTTGCACCCCGACACCTAGCCGAAACTCACCCAAGCCCCCAGGGCTCAAAACCAAATATACTCACAACCCCAAAAATATCCTAAGGACTTATTCGAGCAATTAAACCACCAAAATAACATCATAAACATCAAAGTAAACCTCAAAATCTATAAAAAATCTCAAAACTTCATAAACTTTCAAATTTTCCATTTTTTGTCCGAAACACGTCAAACTAAGTCCGTTTCTCACCAAATTTCACAGATAACTCATATTGAACCTGTTCCGGACTCCGGAACCATAATACGGGCCCGATAACACCGATTTCACATCAAATTTCATTTTCAAAAGCTTTTATATTTTTCAGAAAATAATTTTCTTTAAAAATTTATTTCTCGGACTTGGGACCTCGGAATTCGATTCCGGGCATACGCCCAAGTCCCATATGTTCCTACGGACCCTCCGGGACCGTCAAATCACGGGTCCGGATCCGGGTCTGTCTACCAAAAACGTTGACCAAAGTAAACTTTATTCAAATAATTATTATGAAAATCTTCATTTTATCCATTTTTCACATAACGGCTTCCCGGCTACACGTCCGGGCTGCACACGCACATCGAGGTGAGATAAAAGGAGGCTTTCATAGCCTCAGAACACAGATTTAGCTAAAATTACACGTGATGACCTTTTGGGTCATCACACTTATCCATGATTCACGTAAATAAAAAAGGTCTAAACGAATACCTAAAAACAAAAAGAGAACATGGTCCCTGGACTAACTTGTGATATTTTCACATTTTGTGGACCAAATTGAGGAGAGTGCAAAAATTCGTGGGCTTAAATAAGGAATAAAGTATCTGATGCCTGTAGCCTAACTGTTTGTCCCACAATCATCATATTCAGGTAAATTTTCCAAATATATTAGCCCGTTGGACCATCACAATTCACATAATAAGCTGAAGAAAAACAAACTCCACTAGGACCACTACCACCATTCCCCTATGTTCTTCTATTGACAAACATAATATAATTAAGCAAGTACAAATTTACTCTCATATATAGCTTATATTTTCACGTTGTGGGCAGATGCATAGGTTCAACTCTTAGCGTCACTCATTATTGAAAAAAATGTATTAAGTGTTTGACCCTTAAAAAAGAATCAGACTCGTATGTGAGAGATTGTGTTAAAAATATAATTAATTAAATATGAATTTGATCTATCTAGCGTTTAAACTTTTATATAAAAAAGTTATACACTTTAACATATCTCTATACCCTCTGCCTTTGCCAATACCAATAGACAGGCCAACCTGGTAATATGTTTGTGTCAAAGCGGATAGTCCAAACGAAGTTGATCTTTTCGACTTTATAAACTCTGAGGAAAAAAAAAGGAAGTTGGTGAAATGCATCAAAAGCTAGATTTTTCACCATAGTGGGGTGGGGGAAGTGCACGGTTAGCCACTAATAATATATGTATTTATTTTTAAGCCACTGTTTAAAATATTTTTAGTCTTTAGCCACTGCTTTAATAAACTTTAACTGCCTGGACGAAAATACCCTTACGCTCATGTCCTTAACTTTTGAACTAAATTTCAGGACTTCAGGACTACATGTCCTTAACTTTTGAACTAAATTTCAGGACTTAAGGACTTCAGGACTACATGTCCTTAACTTTTGAACTTGGAACTCAAACTTCAGGACCAAGCGTCCTTAACTTTTGAACTTGTAAGTCAAAGTTAAGGACCTATTGTCCTTAACTTTTGATCTTGTAACTGTAAGTTAAGGACTGCATGTCCTTAACTTTTGAACTTGGAACTCAAACTTCGGGACCAAGCGTCCTTAACTTTTGAACTTGTAATTTAACAAGAATTTTGTTTTTCATACCAAACGTATACAGTTGAACTTGAAACTCGAAGTTAGGACTACTTATCCTTAATTTCTATACTTGTAACTCTAAGTTAAGAACTAAATATAAAATAACATATATGGCGATAGTGTCTTATTGGAATTTTAATTTGTAAACAAAGAAGATGGGTTTACATGCAGTTGTTGGGAGAAAAGAAAATAAATTGAGTTCTAATTAAGTAATAACCTGGAATATGGTGCCTAAACAAAGTGCAACTTTTGACTATTAATTGTGACAAATTGTGTTCTATTGAACGAACAGGAATGGAAGAAAGATAGTGAAAAAGGAACAAGTAGAAGAGTTCATGCGATGTAAGGAAAGAATCCGAAAATGGCGTATGTCTGTTTGGGAAGGAAAGGGTAATACTGTCTTTTTATATTAATTTTAATAGACTAGTGGCTACTTTTGCTCAGCATTAAAAATGCTGGATAAAAAGTAAATACCACTTTAAAAAGTGGCTACCCCACACAATTTTTACTAGTGGGGTGGGGGAGTAGTGGGTTGGGTCAGCTGATTTATGTTGCAACAGGCTATTTAGCTTTGGGTTCATTATGGAGCCATTTAGCAGTTACAATTCTCTAGGCCAGTTAAGGCCCAAATCCAGGCTCATGTGACCTAGTAAATGGGGATTTTAATGGGCATGAAATAAAAAGAGAGTTTCATCTTAGAGGAATTTTCAGAAATCACTATTGTTTAGTAGTTAATAACTTTCTATAGTTACTATATACATAATTACTTCATATAGTTACTATTCAATTGTTACGGTAGTGTATTTGCTGTATTCGCGCTTATATATTCATGAATATAGAAGCAAAAAGCGCCTAATATCAAAGCAGTTCAGCTGTACGTGCATGTATTCACATGTACTTGCACTGTTGTATTCATGAATACAGCTGCAAAAAGCGCCTAAAATCAGGGCATTCCAGTTGTACGTGCATGTATTCACATGTATTCATGAATACAACAACAACAATCACCTTAAAAATAAGTATGTCTAGCTCTCTAATAACGGAAATAGTATCACGTAGTGTGATACACTCTTAATATAACTCAACAAAATCAATTCTAATATGCCTCATTATCAACCCAATTAATTAGAATAATTTTTCAATTGTATATAACTGTAGTATTTAACTTTTGTATTTTGTGTGTTTCAATAATCTTTTTACTGTTGCATTCAGTAGATTCAACTATATTTAGGTGTATTCAGTTGTATTAAAAAATACAAACCTTCGAAATACATAAATACATGCAAAAATAATGTGTTTATTCAAAAATACAATGTATTTGAGTGAATTTGTACATAATACAATATGTTTGTATCATTTTATGTGATTAAATAGCAAAGAAGGGAAGAAAGTTTGTCGGAGATGGCGTTTACCGGCCAAGCAAAATATTGTATATATAGTATTAAAACTAAAAATGGAGAAACAAAAACCCGGGCCTTCAAATCTTCTCAGGCATAAAAAGAAATGCAGTATCCCTGTAGAAGAATTCATTGCAATTGTAACGACCCGGTCGGTCGTTTTGAGCTCTAGCGCATCATTCGGTGGTTTGAGGCCTTGGGTAGCTTCACTTAAGGTATTATGACTTGTTCGTGTGGTCGGAATTGAATTTCGAAATGTTCGGAGTTGATTTGCAAAGAAAATTCTCATTTCGGAAGCTTTAACTTGGAAGAATTGACTAAGGTTGGGATTTTGAGTAAACGACCTCGGAATCGGGATTCGAAGGTTTCAATAGGTTAGTACAATAATTGTGGACTAGGGCATATGTTCGAATCTGGTTTTGGATGACCCAAGAGCATTATGGCGCTTATTGTGGAAAGTTGGCATTTTGGAAGAATTTTATAAATTTGGGTTGAAGTGTATTTTAATGTTATCAATGTCCGTTTGGAATTCCGAGCCTGGTAATATCTCTATATAGTGATTCTGGTCTTAGGAATGCGCCCGAATGTGGATTTGGAGGTCCTTAGGTCATTTTGGGGTCATTTGGCGAAAGTTGGAAGTTTGACAGGGAGTGGACTTTCTGATATCGGGGTCGGATTATGATTCCGGAAGTTGGAGTAGGTCTGTAATTTCAAGAGTGACTTGTGTGCAAAATTTGAGGTCAATCGGAAGTGATTTGATAGGTTTCGACATCGAATGTGGAAGTTTGAAGTTCTAAAGTTCATTAAGCTTGAATTGTTATTTGATTCATGTTCTCGATGTTGATTGATGTGGTTTGAGGCTTCGACTAAGTTTGTGTTGCATTTTGGAACTGGTTGGTGTGATTTGATGGGATCCCGGGGCCTCGGGTGTGTTTCAGGTTAGTTTCGGGTCATTTTCCCCATGTTTTGTTGCTGCTGATGTTGGTGTCCTTCATCGCGAATGCGTGGAGGCGATTGCTTTCGCAAAAAAGAATTTGTGGGGCTGGAGGAGATTACTAATCCCGACTGGGACAAAGAGGTTGCGAACACGGAGGTGTTCCTGAGGAACCTACACAAACGCGAAGGGCCAGTCGCGGACGCGTAGAAGGAAATGGAGAAGTTGGGCCTGAGGTCGTTTGGCCTTCGCGAACGCGAATGCGAAGGGGGAAGGGTTAGCTGGACATCGCGAATGCATTCAGGGGGTCGCGAACGCGATGAAGGTCAGGCCTGGGCAGAGTTATTTTAAAGCGGGATTTAGCCCATTTCACTCATTGCTCTCTTGGTTTGGGCGATTTTGAGGGCTTTAAGGGGAGATTTTCATTATCTATGTCAAGATAAGTGATTCCCGCATATTGTGAGTTAAATACATGGTTTATATATGGATTTAGGCATATAACTTTTTAGAAATTTGGTATTTTGAAGAAAAACCTAGAAATTTGTATTTTTGGATTTTTACCACAAAATTGAACATGGAGTTGAGAATAAATTTATATCTTTGAGTTCATAATGTTATGGGTAATGGTTATCTTCAAAAAAATTTGGAATCCGGACACGTAGGCCCCATGGTTGCTTATCGACTTTTCGAGCAGAGTTGGAAATTTGTTTAAATTGATTCGTTATAAGTATTCGAGTATATTTTTATGGGTTTGTACATTGTTTGACTAGTTTTGGAGCGACGAGCATCGATTTGAGGCGTTAGAGAGGTTTTGGAGCCGGTTATTGAACTTCGGAGCGAGGTAAGTCTCTTTTCTAACCTTGTAAAAGCGAATTAACCCCATAGGTCAATTGATGAATATGTGCTTCTATTTATGGGGGCTACGTATGCACGAGGTGATGAGAGTCCGTACGTAGATACTAATTATGCTTGTGTCTGGGTAGTCTAGGACCCAGATCATGTTATACTTTCGATCTTTGCACCCTACTTGTTAATTTAATTGCTTAACTCATATTGGAACTTGTTAAAGATATCGTAAAAGGTTAAACTTATTTACTTGAGTTTTGGATGGGTCACTTGACCATTTATGAGAATTGGTATTTCTTTGGATAGTAGCCTCTTAATAAATCTTGAAACGGTTATTTTAATGTAATTTTCTCTTCTTGTGGGGCGGGCCGAATGCCTTGATAGCAGATAGATGCATCTATTGTTTGTGTCATTCGACCCTCGTCAGTGCACAATTTATATATTTGTATGTTGGATCGTGTCGTACGACCTCCGCATAATTCGTGCGTAATAATTCTTGGAGTCCAATTATAATTGATATTGTTTCATTGGCTTGAGAGATAAAATTTGTTAAATAATGGAAATAAATTTTGGATTTAGTTATTAGGGAAAGAATTGTTTATTTATTTGTTGTTTTTGAGTTTTCAGCTGTTTTTATATAATCCATGCTTAATTGTAATATCGTTAATTTATTGTTAGCCCATAGTAAGTATCGAAGCCGACCCCTCGTCACTACTTCTTCGAGGTTAGACAAGATACTTACTGGGTACGCGTTGATTTACGTACTCATGCTACAGTTGCTGGACATTTTGTGTAGGTACATATATGTCTAGTGGTCTTGTGGGCGAAGAGGAGCGACTATTGCGGGAACGTAGGTGAGCTGTATCACATGTTACGAGCCAGCAGCACACATAGTCTGCATCAGAGTTATTTACATTCTCCTGTCTAATTTATATTCTAGACGTATGTTGTATTTTATCATATTTTCCTAGTTAATGCTCATGCACTTGTGACACCGGATTTTGGGGGTTCCTACTGGATGTTTAGTATGGTAGTTCACGTAATTATCATTGTTTCACCCCGTAAATTTTGTTTCATACATTTTAATTAATGGAAATTATGATTTCAAAGGAATAAAATGAGTAATTAAGTGGATCAAACATATTTGTCTTTCCTGACGACGTCGTTCATGACCTATAGTGGGTTTTAGGTTCATGACAACTTGGTATCACAGCATTAAGTTCACTTGGGTCTCACGAGTCATGAGCAAGTCTAGTAGAGTCTTGCGAATCGGTACGGAGACGTCTATACTTATCTAGGAGAGGCTACAAGGATATTAGGAGCATTTTCCTTCTTGATTCCTCATCGTGCGATTTGATTCCTTCGAGGCTTATGCCTTTATTTTCTTCCTATTCATTCTCGTATGGTGTTGAGAACTCGTGTCAATTGGGAATCGAGAAGTTGAAGTGGTACTATCGACATGGAGCAGGATGTTCTCCATGCGCATTGGGCAAGTTATTATCGTCTTCTTATGGAAGGATGTTCTGTTATTTCAGCTCAGTAGCTATATTTTTTATGGGATCAAGGCTACACGCAGATTGTTATGATGTTTAGACATTGTTATTGCACAGTGTTGGTGTAATGGTGGGGTTTTTGTATGTGTCAAGGTAGTGAATGACTTGAAAGGAGGATTTCTCATCACATGATTTAGAGGTTTAGTGGTTATTTTCAGCAAAGGAAAGACAATCAGACTATGAATGTTTAGGTTTGGGTTGGTGGACTAACGAGATTTAGTATATTCGAGCGTGGCAGAATTTTTATCTATGACGTGACATCGTTGTCCTTTCTTGAATGCCTTAAGTTTGTCGGTGTTTGAGTCTTATTCAATTCTCTTTTGGGGAAGGGTAGTGTGAAAGGACGCTGGGAAGCTGTCGTCAGGGATAGCGTTGTGCATCGATTCTGAAGTGAATCGGTGTTTCTAATATTGATGGCTCGAGAACGATGATCTTCTAGGAGGTTTGGAGTTAATAGCAATTTACTAGTTCCGGTGCTACAGGTATGTATTTGATTTGAGGCAACATTTGGGCAGTGAAGAATGAGGAAGGACATGGCCGGAGTTGTCTCGCGGTGGTTGAATTATAACAGGTCAAGTATGAAAAGTAGAGGCCGACCAATTACTTAAAGAAGATGGTTTAGCTGAAGTGGGAGCGACGGAGTAACATATGAATTATGTGGTAGGATAGCCACATGACTTGAGAAACGTTTAGAGTGATATAGGATTCATGGTGGATAGTGACTAAGTCTACGGACTTAATGTGGAATGTTCGCTACTAAGGAAGATTGGATACGACAAAAAGGTGTTTGCTTGATATGAAGGGGAATGCAACATGACTTCGAATTCGAATGCATTGTCGCACTTTTAGTTGATGTCAATGGGGAGTGAACGGACTTGTACAGCTGGTGAGTAATCATGGGCTCAGGAGGGTTTACTTGTTTTGTAGTAATTGCACCCAGTGCAACGTCGTTAGAAGATGTCAGCATGGAATTTCCACAAGTAAGTTATCTCCTATAAGCAGGTTAGTGGTTGCATGGTGTTGATGAAGCTTCTACGAAGAATTCTATTGGCTATCCGGTAAGAGGTCAAATATGTGAATGTGGCTAATGATTCAGAATGTTCATGAAATGCTTAACAGAAAGATTTCGAGAAACTTGGCCTGATGATTGTGCAAGATCATGGCAATTGGTAAGGAGGGATCTTGGTGGGTTCCAGGGTTCTGAGATTGTAGCTTCAATCTAAGGGGGGGAGCCCCACTGTCTATGGTTGGATCATGTGGTTGTCTGCTTGCGTGCTCTCCGGTCACCGGTGTATTGGTGGGTTATTATGGCTAAGGAAAGAAAAAACACCAGGGGTAGTTCGAGCAAATGATTTGAGGAATGCGTGTTATATTTGGACCTTATGGATTCATGTTCAGGTTTTGGGAAGACTCATAGTTTATGCTTCTTGTGGGTGTAATGTACAGGAAAAGAATTTGCTCTGGTGCTTCTTTTATAGGCTGTTCACGTACTGGCAGAGCACTAGAGTTTAGCTTATATCCGGGGCCACGTCAGAGTGGGTGACTCTCAACAATGGTCCTAGTGGGTTCAAGAATTTGTGCAGTGCCTAAGGACTTGGAATGATTTACGTTATCATTGGGTATGCGGTGCAGTATTGGAGGAAGGGAAGAAATAACTTCGGATTAACGCAAGGTCATGCAGAACGGGTGTACCAGTTGGTGATGCTATTGTGCGCGTACGGAGAATGTGAGATGGTTCATGGGTATTGAGACAATGTGGTCTCGTGGATTGGGTCACTCGGGATGAGTGTTGTTGGGTTTCGTTATGTTTTGAGTGGAGCAATTAATATTTCTAGGGTAAGTCCCGAGTAAATGGGAAGAAGTGGCTCGGTTGGTAACGGTTGAATCAGCACGATTGTGGCAGTGATCGGTTTTCTTCAGCGTGAAGTTATATATGTAGTTTGTGGTTGTACACTTGGGCTTGAGCACCACCACTATTTGGTTGATTTGGGAGGTATTCGATTCAAATGGATTTTTTGTGTAAATGGATTGCGGAAGAGTTATGGCGGTTTAGATCACGACATGAGGTTGTATTTTCTGCAGTTTGAGGGTTCAGTTGCATATGGCATTGGTTCTACTGAAATGATCTAAGTGAAAATGTTTTAGCCAATGAAGTGTTTTATCCCTCTAGTAGTTCAAGGGTTATGGTGAATACATGTGTTATCGCGTAGCGACATAGGGACGGGAATCAAAGGTCAAGATTGTGGTTCGCCCTTGATAGAATGTTACGAGCTCAGATGAGCAGGAGCAAATTTGGATATTCAGAGTAAGCTGGCATTTTGTTTACTATCACCTGAGGATGGTGTTCTGTGGAAGAGGCTTTGTGTATTGACTTGCAGAAATTTGATTCGCTTTTCAGAAATAGAACTATTAGTGGTATGAATGTGCAGACTTTGAACCTGAGCGGAAGGTCGTGGGAGCGTTCCCCACGGGGGGATTTGTGTAAGTGTGACATATGAGTCACTTGATTGTTAAAGATTGAAACCAAGTATGGATGTTATGGTAATATCGCAAATACGAGGGTTATGCCTGAGAGGTATTCTATTCCTTGGGCTGTGGACCGTGTAAATTTGTTCCGGATTTGACGGCTATTCCTATATGTCATGGAAAAGGGGTTATTGTGGATCCTTGAAAGATTATTAGCCCAGACGATCAAAACCGGCTTGAGGTCTGTTGATGGGTCTATATGTGGATGTGTGCTCTACACCAGGTTGGGTGTGTTCATTCATCATAGCATTTCATATGGAGGAGTATTCGGGCATTGGGTGTTATTTTCGTTGTCAGCTGTTTCATGTAATACTCTATTGTTCCATATGAGTTGTGAGACGAATTGATTATTCGCACATGTGTTGAGGTCCCGCATAGCGGTGGTGTTATGTGAGCAGGATGGCTCTCGAGATGCAGATCATATATCGCGCCTTAGTTGTAATTGAGTTTGGTAGCGTATGGCGCTACCCGTCTCCCCAGGATTTGTATTATGCTTGTGGTTGATATTCAGACATTTTGCACTACCCGTATGCACTTGGCATACGCCGCAACATTGTCATGTTTGGATCGGGTTGCACGCAACAATAGAGTCACGTTGGATCGGGTTTCATGCCGCAACATCGAGATGTTAAGCACGATTCTTTATATTTAGTTTGGGTGTCCTGTTTCTTACCTCTGAGGACGGCTCATGGTATTTGATGACTGTTTTATTCATTACACGAGTAGATAATTCTTTTCCAGAGTTCGTTCTTTCTGATGCATCATATTCCAGTTGTAGCTTGTGGGCGCAATGATGGAGTCATATGAAATCTTGGATAGTGTTTGCGGTGGCTTATTACTGGAGCAACTTGTACTGAGTGAGATGAGATTATTGGACCTGGGATCAGTGTGATCAGATTCATATAAGGCATAATAAAGAGAAAATATCGTTATGTGGATCAGAATGTGGTAATGGTTCTTGTTCGGAGGATATACTCAATGATTCATTGATTCGGCATGTGGTTATGAATTTCTACATATCTCTTCCGTCGTGGCAGAATTGCGATAGTTGGAACTAGACTTACATGCATAATGAGGTTTGTTGTGGGCATCAGATTCATGGAATTGCGGCTATTGTTGTTAGAGGATGTTATTATGGTCATGTGAATGATGCGGTATATGGTACGAATTCAGTAAGGGTGTACAATCAAGTTTTGGTGTAGGGTGTAGTGACTGATACAATGTTCGTATGTTGAAAGTAGGTCTGGTAGAGAATTTTGGATGTTGGAATTTGGCTTTAAGGCTTATTTGACTAAATAAAAAGGGAGGATCTTTAGACTGGCTTGAGCTAATGTTCTTAACTGGGTTGTGGTAGCACGGATAGGTGCGCAAGGTGTTGAACATTGATTTCGGAAAACTCCAGAGTAGTTCTTAGCACGTTCGAGGAGGAATGTAACGACCCGACCGATTGTTTTTTTCTCTAGCGCGTCGTTCGACGGTTTTAGACATTGCGTAGCTTCACTTAAGGTATTATGACTTGTACGCATGGTCGGAATTCAATTTCGAGAAGTTTGGAGTTGATTTGGAAAGAAAAATCTCATTTCGGAAGATTTAAGTTGGAAAAATTGACTAAGGTTGGAATTTTAAGTAAATGACCTCGGAATCGGGACTTGAAGGTTCCAATAGGTTAGTATGATGATTTTGGACTTGGGAGTATGTCCGGATCAGGATTTGGATGACCCAGGAGCGTTATAGTGCTCACTGTGGAAAGTTAGCATTCTGGAACAATTTTAAAAATTTGGGTTGAAGCGTATTTTAATGTTATCAATGTCCATTTGGAATTCCGAGCCTGGGAATAGCTCTATGGTTGATTCTGGTCATAGGAGCACGTCCGGATGTGGATTTGGAGGTCTGTCCATTTGGCGGAAGTTGCAAGTTGGAGGTTTTTGGAAGTTTGACAAGGAGTGGACTTTTTGCTGGCGGGGTTGGATTTCGATTCTGAAAGTTGCAGTAGGTCCGTTATGTTTACTGTGACTTGTGTGCAAAATTTGAGGTCAATCGGACGTGATTTGATAGGTTTCAGCATCAAATGCGAAAGTCTGAAGTTCTAAAGTTCATTAAGCTTGAATTGGGGTGAGGTTCATGTTCTCGATGTTGTTTTACGTGGTTTGAGCCTTCGACAAAGTTTGTGTTACATTTTGGAACTAGTTGGTGTGATTGGACAAGGTCCCGAGGGCCTCGGTTGTGTTTCGGGTTGGTTTTGGGTAATTTATCCCATGTTTTGATGTTGCTGATGCTGGTTCTGGTATCTTTCATCGCGCGAACGCGTGGAGGCGATCGCGTTCGAGAAGAAGAATTTGTGGGGCTGGAGGAGATTACTCATCGCGAACGCGACACAGAGGTCGCGAACACGGAGATGTGCCTGAGGAACCTACGCAAACGCGAAAGGCCAGTCGCGAACGCGTATAAGGAAATGGAGGAGCTGGGCCTGAGGTCGTTTTGAATTCGTGAACGCAAATCATGGAACATGAACGCGAAGGGGGCACTGTCAACTAGGCATAGCGAACGTGTTCATAGGGTCGCGAACGCGATGAAGGTCAGGCCTGGGAAGAGTTATTTTAAAGCGGAATTTAGCCTATTTCACTCATTTCTTTCTTGGTTTGGGCGGTTTTGGAGAGGCTTCAAGGGGAGATTTTCATCATCTATGTTAAGGTAAGTGATTGCCACATATTTTGAGCTAAATACAAGGTTTATATATGGATTTAGGCATGAAAATTTGTAGAAATTTTTGATTTTGAAGATAAACCTAGAAATTGGTATTTTTGGATTTTGACCACGAAATTGGACATGGGGTTGAGAATAAATTATACCTTTGAGTTCGTAATGTTATGGGTAATGGTCATCTTCAGAAATTTTCAGAATCCGAGCACATGTGCCCGAGGGTTGCTTTATCGGCTTTTCGAGCGGAGTTGGGAATTTGTTTAAATTGATTCGTTGAGTATTAGAGTATATTTTTATGGGTTTGTACATTATTTGACTAGTTTTGGAGCGACGAGCATCAATTTGAGGTGTTATAGACGCTTTGGAGCCGGTTATGGAACTTCGAAGCGAGGTAAGTCTCTTTTCTAACCTTGTAAGAAGGAATTAACCCCATATCAATATGTGTTTCTATTTGTGGGGGCTACGTACGTACGAGATGACGAGAGTCCGTACGTAGCTACTACTTATGCTTATGTCCGGGTAGTCTAGGACCCAAATCATGTTATACTTGCGATGCTTGCACCCTACTCGTTAATTTAATTGCTTAACTCATATTGGAACTTGATAAAGGAATTGTAAAAAGGTTAAACTTCATTTACTTGAGTTTTGGGTGGGTCACTTGATCGTTAATGAGAATTGGTATTTCTTTGGATAGTAGGATCTTAATAAATCTTGAATCAGTTGTTTTAATATTTTTTTCTCTTCTTGTGGAGCTGGCCCAACGCCTCGGTAGAAGATAGATGCATCTATTGTTCGTGCCATGCGACCATCAGCAGTGCACATTTTATATATTTGTATGTTGGATCAGGTCGTATGACCTCGACATAATTTATGCGTAATAATTCGTGGAGTCCAATTATAATTGATATTATTTCATTGGCTTGAGAGATAAAATTTGTTAAATAATGGAAATACATTTTGTATTTACTTATTAGGGAAAGATTGTTTATTTAATTCTTATTATTAAGTTTTTCCAGTTGTATTTATATAACACATGCTTAATTATAATATCGGTACTTTATTGTTAGCCCATAGTAAGTGTCGAAGCCGACCCCTCGTCACTACTTTTTCGAGGTTAGACAAGATATTTACTGGGTACGCATTGATTTACGTACTCATGCTATAATAGCTGCACATTTCGTGCAGGTACATATATGTCTAGTGGTCTTGCAGGCGTAGAAGCGCGGCTATTGCTGGGACATAGGTGAGATGCATCCCATGTTATGAGTCCGCAACACGTAATTATCATTGTTTCACCCTGTAAATTCTATTTCATACTATTTAATTCATGGAAATTATGATTTCAAAGGAATAAAATAAGTAATTAAGTGGATAAAACATAGTTGGCTTGCCTAACGGCGGCGTCAGGCGCCATCACGACCTATAGTGGATTCTGGATCGTGACAACAATATCCGGCGTAGAACAAAGCCGCAGTCTCTTTCTTTTCAATATTGCAGTTTAAATCCATTGTAAATATCTGGCGTAGAAATTAAGCAGTACAAATCCATTACAATATCCGGCGTATAAACTAAGCAGGTATTTTGGTCGAAGAGAGAGAGAAAGAAGAAAATTTTTGTTGGGACTTTGAGAGAGAATCGTATGTTAATTGAAAGAAAGAGAGAGAAGGAAGAGAGAGAGAAATAAGAAAAATCTGGGAGAGAATCTTGTGTTAAAAACATAAATAACGTATTTCATGCCTCAATGGTAGTATATACCATAAATACATATTTTGTTATAAAATATAAAAGGTAGCTATAGAAAATAATATTTTAAATGATTTAAGTTTATAATAAATATGGTGTATACTTTTGCTATAAGAGGTAAAATTTCCTTCATTTTACCCCCTTAATATTTTAGGATAGGGTAACAATATTCCGTCACTAATTTATAACTAGTCATTTTTACGGCTGGTCAATAAAATTTAGCCACATAATAAAAAGTCAACCATATTTGGCCAGCAAATTAGCACGGAAAAAATTTATTGACAAAAATACCCCTACTGTATTTATAAATTTACGTGACATGATCTCATTCTCTGTTTCACCAGAATTTAGCGGCGTCAATCTACATATTCAAGTAAGCTCTCATGATTATTGTTCTGATTATTCAAATTTTCTGGTTCAATCTACTTATTCTTCTCAATGCGTTAATCTATGATTCTTCTCGTTTGTAATTCAGATTGTAAAAATTAATATCTGCATTGTTATAAATTATTATAAAATTTATATGAAAAACAGTTATTATTTGCTTGATTGTATAATATATAAATATAATTTAATTTCAGTACTTTGTGGTGTCACTAAGCAACAAACATGTCTACTTCATTAAAAACACACAGTTAAAGTGATGGCAGATGAATTAATTGCAGAACAAAATATCTAGTATAATATGTTGGACCTTTCTAAATTGATATACAAAGGTTACAAATTTCCAGAATTTTATCGGGAAGTATGCATGATTCAAACACCAAGAATATATCTAAATGTTTAAGATTCACCTATTATCCTGAATAAAAAGTTGGAATTTTGTCGTTAGATATGTCAAAACTACAAACTTCAGCATATAATATTAAATGTATCTTTGATTCAAACTAGAAAAAATGCTGCATAAAATAGTATGGAATAAAACACCAGTATAATATACTGGACCTTTCTGAATTAATATGTAAACCTCAGAAACTTCCACCAGATTATACTGGAAGTATCTCTGATGCAAACCAGAAGAACAAATCTAAGTTTTTAAGGTTCACCTAATGTCCTGAATAAAATGCTAAACTTTAGATCTGAAAACTATAAAATATGCAGTATATAGTACTAGAGGTATCTTTAATTTAAAATCAGAAAAAAAAATACTACATAAAATGGTGCAAACGAAAACACCAGTATAATATGTTGCACCTTTTTGAATGATATGTAAAACTTATAAATTTTCAACATATTATACTGGAAGTATCTGTCATTTAAAGCAGAAGAACAAATCTAAGTTTTTAATTCCCTGAATAAAATGCTGGACTTTTGTGATTAGATGATGTCAAAACTACAAGCTCTTGAGCATATAGTGCATAACAAAATATCCGGTATAATATGTTGGTGTAACGACCCAGTCTGTTGTTTTAAGAGTATTAGCCACGATCCTCTATTTACTGTTCCCCCATATCATTTTATGCTTATGTGACTTGCCGAGAGGATTTGTTTTTGGTTTTGAAGTGAAATGAGACACTTAGTCCCTAAAATGGAAGCTTACGTTCTAGGAATTTGACCGTAGTTGAAACTATGCAACGACGACTCCGAAAAGGAGTTTCGTCAGTTCTGTTAGCTCCGTTGGGTGATTTTGGAATTAGGAGCGTGTCCGAACTATGAATTGGAGGTCTGTAGCTGAATTAGGCTTGAAATGGCGAACGTTGAATTTCGGAAGTTTGACCGGAAGTGGACCTTTTGATATTGGGGTCGGATTCCGATTTCGGAAGTTGAAGTGGGTCTGTAATGTCAATTATGACTTGTGAGCAAAATGTGAGGTCAATCGAGCATATTTTGATAGGTGTCGGCATCAGTTGTAGAAGTTTGAATTTTCAATTTCATTATGTTTGAATTGGAGTGTGATTCGTGTTTTTAGCGTTGTTTGTTGTGATTCGAAGGCTGGACTAAGTTTGTATGATGTTTTAAGACTTGGTGATATGTTTGGTTGAGGTCCACAGGGCCTCGGGAGGATTTCGGGTGGTTAACGGACTAGATTTGGACTTGTTGGAATTGCAAAAATATCAGGTGCATCAGTTTCTGGTTTCCTTCATCGCGTTCGCGAGAGAGGTCTCACGTTCGCGTAAGGCATCTAAGAGGCTAGCTGGGTTTGGTTCTTCGCATTCGCGATGTGGTTCCCACCTTAGCAAAGCTTTTGAGCATTGAGCCTATGCGTTCGCGATAAGGACCTCACGTTCGCATAGAGGAATAGGCAGGGGAGGGGGGGGGGGGGGGGTCCCGGGCTTTTTTCCTCCGCATTCGGGAGG
>ML283588.1:0-15875 GCA_005239495.1 Nicotiana undulata | reverse complement strand
TAGAGAAATGTAAAAAAAAAAGAAAAAAAAGGGGGGGGGGGGGGGGGGGGGGGGGGGGGGTTCCAGGCATTTTTCCTACGCATTCGCGATGAGGCTCCCATGTTTGCGAAGCGTCAGACTGTGTGAGCTTCCGCGTTCGCGATTTGGCCATCGCGTTTATTGATACCCAATTTTTCTCTTATATTTTTTAGTATGTATATATACTTTTAAAATAGTACATATGGATAATCATTTTGATTTATAAGCACACAAGTATTTTTCATAATTTTTAAGGGCCTTAAATCAATTTATTTCAGCATTTTATTATATAAATATCCAATAATTACCCTTCAAATTATTTTTATGATGATTTAATCATCTAAACTTATCATTTATACCAATATGAGGTTTTAAATATTTTCAGTGCATTTCTTATAATTACACTTGCATTTTTAAGGCTAAATTGCATATTTTTGCAATAATAGCTCATATGAACAGAAAATGAGTCATTTATACAAAAAAAGTCATTTATACAGAAAATAATTTTTTATATTTTTATAATGTTAAGTAATTATTTTTAATCATTTCTATGCACAAATAATTTTTTTTATTTACTAATTACTTTTATAAATTATTTATTGATAAAAATACTAGGTATTTAAATAATAGCCTAATTTTAACCTATTTTCGGACCTAACTACCAACCTCAGCCCAATTACCCCATACACCAGCCTAATTTTATGCTAGCCCAATTACCTAAGTCCAAAACAAATCCCTTTTATTTTATAACTCAACCAGTAACCTATTTACACGACCCGCCCAACTCCCTCTTATCATCTTGGCCGTTGATCTCAAGAGATCAACGACCCCTAACAAACTAACCCCTTTTAATTATCCCCTTTCACCCAAAACCTTAACCAATTTGCCCCTTCACTTGCCGCCCTTGAACTCTCTCAAACTCCCCTTCTCTCTCTGTCAAACCCTAGCTGCTGTAACCCCTAATCCTCTTCGATTCCGGATCAAACATGAAATCAATCCATGATCTACTTACTTGTTTTGTAATACTCTATCATTATACACATATTTTTGGCATCACTTAGTTCTTGCCCTATTTTTGGGAAGAACTACCTCTCAAGAGCGGACCGATTCACTTTGTTTCTATGAAGATCTGGACGATCTTCCATCTCTATACATGTTATATTGAATGGTCCTTATATTTTTGGTCAGATTTAAGGCGTCGGTATCAACTAGGGTTTGAGATTTTCCCTTATTCTTTACTGATTTTTGATTGATACTCTTCCCTTTCTTGTGTTTGAATGATATTTTCCTTATTTCTGTTTAACCCACTGTGTTTCCCTTATTTTTACTTTATTTCGCCCTAAATATAACTCTAATTGATCTTTGTATGATATTTTCCTTATTCTCTGTTGTATCCCCTTATTTTAAGTGTTATTTGCATGATTATGTTATCCCATTCCCTGTTAATTTACTGAATTCCCTTGTTTTATGTATTATTTGCCCTAAAAAATCGATTCTAACTGATTCTATGTTTAATATTTACCGTGTTTCCTGTCTTATGTATGAAATATGCTACTAAATAAACCCCTCTCATAAAACCCCTCAACAAGTGATTGGAACCTCCGAATCCTTACTTTGTTTTCACTACTCCTTTCTCTTACTCACTCACTGGCACACTCAAACGCTCTCTAAATTGTCGAACAACCTCCTCCGGTGCAAGCACTGCTCGGAGCCCATTCTCAAGGCTCTTGTGAACTCTGAAGCATCGGGGATTTGGGATTTTTCTACTGCACTCTGCACTCTTTTAATCCTGCTACTGTTTAGTGTTTAAACCTTCATAATGTTTAATTTCTTTCCTTCTTTCTGCACATGTATCTCAACTTTGGTTCAATTGTGATGGCGTTCATCTTTGATATCATTTTGTGTTAATTGATGCCTGAGAATAGTCTACTATTCCTATCATGCTTCACCATAATCTGCACCCTATGGTCTCTTATCTCCTAGGATTAGTTATATACCCCTGTAGCATCTTAACATGTTAATTTGGACTTCAGTATTGTGGTTGTATGATGTTTTGCATGTTATGCTTAGATAATGCCCTAGATCTATGAGAATCCCTTTACTTGAATGAACTTCCATGAATCTTGTGTATATTGGAGTGTTTTAAGACATGTTCAAACTTGTTTCATGCTGTCCTGGATTTCTAACTCTATTTTCTAAGATTCTTGTGATAACATGTTTCCTGGTATGTCTTGGTTTATATGTTGTTCTCTCCTTTCTGTGGTTATCAACATGTGTATCCCTCTATTGTGTTCAACTATTGATTAATGTGGAATTAGGTTATACTAAGTTTAATTTAGACCCTCAGATGTCCACTAGTGGAAACCTATGTATGCTTGGAAACCTGTCTTCTTCTCCTAATTCCTATGATGTTTGTTTATGTGATACTTTGCTATGTGCACCTTGTTGAACTGCCACGATCTGAATTCCCACTCGTCGGGACCATGATGGCGCCTAACGCTGCACTTGCTAGGCAAGCCAACATTAGAGGTTTGCAACATAAAAATCTTATAATATGCGTACAATCACTACAACTCAACACATGATAATAAAATAAGAAGAGAAATTTATATTATGATACTGCGCAAATAATTTTGATATGTGTAACTACCCATTATCTGGAGTCACAATTCACGGACTACTAAGAATTACTACAAGTATTTAGCTGAAAGAAAAATGTATAACTGTTTTTGAACTAAATAAAATAGTAATGGATATAAAGGAAGAGACTCCAGGAATCTACGGACATCAGCAGATCTACCTCGGGTCTCCTGCGTAGATGTCAGCTACTATCTCAAAGTCAGCTCGGACCGATACTTGGATCTGCACAAAGAGTGCAACATCAGTACAACCGACCCCATGTAATGGTAAGTGTCAAGTCTAACCTCGGCGAAGTAATGATGAGGCTAGGACAAGACACCACATAAAACCTGAACAGTATAATCATGCTAGTGGAAATAACAACAAATAAAGAAGTAAAACACAAAATGATGGGAATGGGACATATAGCAGGGAATTTCAATATAAGGAGTGAGAATGACGAAAAGACAGAATTAAGCAGTAATCAGTAAACAAATTAAGCAATTAAACAGTAAGGAAAACTGCACGGCATAACCCTTCGTGTTTTTACTCTCAACCTCACCAAATAATAAATAAGACTGCACGGCATCACCCTTCGCTCTTTTACTCTCTACCTCACCAAATAATAAATTAGACATCACGACATCACCTTTCATGCTTTACATTCTTCCTCACAATATAAATAAATCAGGCACGACATCACCCTTCGTGCTTTACACTCTTCCTCACATTATAAATAAATCATGCACGACATCACCCTTCGTGCTTTACATTCCTCCTCACAATTCACAGAATCAATAACAACGGATAGAGAGAAGTTTCACAAGAAAGAGATATTTCATCAATGATCAATTTCACAATTTAACATCTCAACTTTGAATCAATGTTCAAGAATTTATCAAACCTCGGTGGAACCGGATATAAGTCTCCCAACATTTCAATAACAACAATAAGCATAGATAATAGGATATAAGACTACAAAATTTGCAAGTATGGAATTTCACTCGCATGCTATGACTCGACCACAATGCATAGGTACTTCTCACCTCACCTATACATTGTATTCAACAACAAAAAACGTAGCAAATAATCACACAATACCTATTCCCTCAAGACAAAGTTAGACACAACCCTTACCTCGCTCTAATTATCACTTAACGCTCAATCACCGCTTTGCCTTTCAAATTAGCCTCCGAGTCCACAATATCTAGAGAATTTCCAACCAAATAGTTCAACATAAGCCTTAGGAATCATCCACGATAACTACGGTTCAATTTAGTTCATATTTGAAAAGGTCAACAAAAGTTAACACCCGGGCTCGCTTGGTCAAAACCCAAAATTCAGACCAAAACCCGATTACCCATTCACCCCGAGCCCGGATATACAATTGGTTTTGAAATCCGACCTCAATTTGAGGTCTAAATTCCCAAATTTTTAAATCCCTAGTTTTCTACCTAAAATCCCCAATTCCACCATAAAAATCCTAGATTCTAGGTTGAAATCTTGTTAAAAGAAATAAAATATTGAAAGAAAAGAGTTAATAATCACTTACCTATGATTGGGGAAGAATTGGTCTTTGGAAAATCTCCTTTTGAGGTTTAGGTTTTGAAAAATGGGAGAATGAATAAAAAATCCCGTCTAAGTCCCTTTACCCAGCTGCGGATGTCGCCTTTGCGACCTAACCTTCACAATTGCGAAGCTCGCAAATGTGAGAACCTTCACATTTTCGTTGCCTTCGCAAATGCGAGAAAAGTGTCGCATTTGCGACCACTATACCTCGCAAATGCGAGTAGATTTTTGCATTTGCGAACCTACCCTTCCCCAGAATCCCTTCGCAATTGTGAAGGTAAATATTATAATCAACTCTGATCTCTACCAATTTTTACATACATGACTTAAATATTATAATGAAACTGTACCGGGATTCAGAACAAAAATTCGGGCCCAATACCAACAAGATCAAACATTAATCAATTTCTTTAAAGCCTTATAATTTCAGTCTTATAATTTTCATCAAAAATTCATTTCTCGAGCTAGAGACCTCGGAATTCAATTTCGGGCATACGCCAAGGTCCCATATTTTACTACGGGCCTTTCGGGCCCGTTTACTCAAAACGTTGATCAAAGTCAACTAAAAATCACTTTTAAATCTCAATAATTATTATTTCATAAATTTCCACATAAAAACTTTTCAGATTTACGCCCGGACTGCGCACGCAAGTCGAGGTGAGTTAAAATAAGTTTTTAAGACTAACGAGCATGGAATAGAGTCTTAAGTCACAAGATGACCCTTTGATTCATCACATGAACGTACTGGCTTGCTTGACTATTTGTGATGTATGTTCAAAAAGTCATCTCTATTTACCCTCCTTACTTGTTACTTTGACATTCTAAATTCCTATTCTTGGTCGATTGAAATCCAAGGCTATCTAGGCTATGTTGTTGGCCTCCATAGTGTGAGCACTGCTCGGGGTCCAATTGAGGCCCCTGTGAACTTTGACACACTAGGGTTTGGCTCTAGCCATTCTTCAACTTCTAAAAAACTGTCCCTAATACTTTACCTCCCTATCATGTATTGTGTTGATTCCAAGTGATGCAATATTTGGTGTTGTGTCTTACTAAAGGGGTCTGAACTCCCCTATGGACATGTGATCGTGTGGTATGCTAGGCCAGAAATGTTGAAGGCCTAGTCAGGCTGGGTATTTAGTTGTTTATATGGTCCTGCTATAGGCCAGTCTATTACCATGCCTATAGGAAATCACACACTTCACTTAACTTGCCTAATACCTACACATTATTCAAAAGCATGATCGTTTGATTAAATATTTTACTTTCTCTTATTTCTACTTCTGTCCGATTATTAGATATCATTCTTATAGGGAATGAATGCTAATAATCGCCCTTTCAGTCTGCACCACGCTCAATAGATATCATCCTATAGGGAATGAATGCTAATAATAGAGCTTTCAATCTGCACCACGCTCAATAGATATCATGCCTATAGGATTATAATTACTTAAATTCGCTATTGCATCATACTATCCATCTAGAAAGCATGTATAAATTCAGCTCAAACTGTCAACCCTAGAAAGCATGCCTATAGGAGCTAAATATATAAGAATTAGTCCCAATCGCCAATCTCTAGAAATCATGCCTATAAGACATCACTACTCTCTCTTCAAACATTGTTATCCACGTGATTATTAGGAAGCATAAGTAATTTTGAGCATTTCCAATAAGTTTATTGTCCCTGCTGCGCAAATAAACTAGAGATCGTGTCTATAGGTTTAATAACTTATAACCTGTAGTCTCAATAATCAGCGTGTAATACCAAATACTCCTAAACTGTATAGTCTCCTAGAAATCATGTCTATATGTTTCATAACCCCCCCCCCCCCTCCCCCCAAAATATGCAAACCAGTTAACTTGGGACAGCAGCACCACATATACGATATTGAATTCAACATCACCTAAAATCCATGCATATAGGACTTTAAGTCTCAAATTCTGAAACTATGTATTGCTTAAACTGCCCGCGTGCATTTGTTTGTTTGTGTGTGGAGGCTAACTCGAGCCCTTAATTTCCATTATATGAAGTCCAACTTATTTTTGTATGCCGCCTAGTTTTATCATTTTGAGCAGCGTAAGTAAAGTCTAGAGCTATCCAAATAGAGGTCCAAATCCTCATGTACCGTAGGCATGGAACGGGTAGTGCACGCATAGGGTACGAGTTATAATTGAACTAGTACTCGTTAGGTAACAACTTAAAGATAGTAATCGGGTAACAGGAGATGATAGTGTGTGCCCGCTGAATAATATGAGTAACACCCCATCTAGAGGGAGTTAAGAAGTATTATTTATATTGCACGGGGTGATCCATTAGGCTAAAAAACATAGGACCCCCCCTCCCCCCATTTTATTTCTTTTCCTACTAGAATCAAAAATAGTTGTACCCTCTGTTCAAAATCTGTTTATAATAAACTTCTTAAATTTTTGTGCTCTCTCTTTGTTTATTTGATCACATAGACTAATTCATATAATTTGAGTTCAGTCGGGACCCACAGTTGTGGACCTTGAAGAGTGCCTAACACCTTCTCTTCGAGGTAATTTGAGCCCTTACCCGACCTTTTGTGGCATAGACTAATCAAATAGAGTCATTTGCAAATAGGTGCCTTAACGCACCTTAAACCCGTTAGGTGGCGAGACTCTCTTTTAACACTCTTACTTAAAAGAGTTGTCACGTGTTGAAACCCTATTTCGCGAGAATAAAGGGACCCGACAACATGGCGGCTCTGCTGGGGATATATTAGGCTCTTACCATTGAGAACTTGGTCCATATGAATTAGTCTCTTCCGATAAGCGTGTCTTTATTATTTTACTGTTACCTGAATATCCCGCGCCCATTTTTTTCATTTATGCTACATGCACACCCTCTTCCCTATTTCCCCTTTATATGAACTCATATGCAACTATTCGCTTAATTTGGTTACAATGTGCGTTTCCCCTTATCTCCTAATCATGTTCACTTGCTCCAAACCTTTAAGATTTCTACATCATGTCTCTCCCAATCCTTACTCCTTTATTTTCTTTATTACGATTCTTTTACATTATGCGAACTAACCTTTTCCCTATTTTTTTTGTTTTTTAAGTCTTTACGTTTATTTAATACTGCATTTACTGCTTTCATCGTGCAAAATACTTAACAACATGTTGTTTTATCTTTGCACAAAGCATACTTCGCATCATATTTCACTCGTGCGTACTTAATACCATAGCGTCACTTAATGAGTGTCCGCACTCTTCCTAAATCACCCTTTGAAATTTGGAAAGGCTTATTTGCTGTAAAACTAGTTGATAAGCTGTGCAATCGACGTTCCGTGCCTTTCCCTCTCAAGTTTTCCACTTGAGGGTACCGGTCTAGACTCTTTTAGAAGCCCCCACTCTGATATTAACTGTTGATGCATCATGCCTAAAACTAGTATGGGTTATAATGCTATCCGTATAATAACTCTCTAAGAAAAACCTTGTCCAAAGCCCACCGGGATTTCCCTAATCTCAATGGGCACAATCATGATATGTGAATTATTTGGAGAAAACGTGCTGATACGCTAATCATTAATGTGTAAATAGTCAAATCCAGAGGGGGAAAGGGCTAACTTTATCTGTTTTGCAGAAATGAGGCACGAAGTCCCCATGTTCGGCATGGTTCGAAGTATCCCACCTTTCCTACCCTTGTATATTTTCCCTAGTCACCCCCTTTTGAGCCTTTAAGCTTTTTTTGGAAACCATTTTACAAGCGTTAACCCTTCGTTCTTTATTGATTTATATTTTGGCACCCTACCTCCCTAAGTACTTTGAATGTATAAACATATGCTAAAAGCCTAAGAGCCCGTTTGGATTGGCTTATTTTAAGTGCTTTTAAGCCAAAATAGCTTTTAATCCATTTTGTAGTGCTTGGATAAAATTTAAAAAGTGCTTGTAAGCACTATTTTTAAGCTAAAATGACAAAAATAAGCCAAAAGCCAAAAGCTAGAATTCCTAACTTGTGGCTTTTGGCTTAAAAGTCACTTTCAACAAGCCCATCCAAACGGGCTCTAAGTTTGGGGTTGAATATTGGAAAAGTTATGATGTGGAAGTTGATTAAAAGGTGAAAGGTAACAAGAAAAGAGTAATATTTGAGAAAAAAGAAGGAAAAATAAGGATTTGTGAATAAATGGAAGACTAGATGATGAAATAAAAAACGAAGAAAGGGTGGAAAAGTTCTTGAAGGAGGTGTACTTTGATTGTTGAAAAATTGTAGTGCTTAGAGAGGTTTTGAGTCACTCAAACCAAAACTGTGCTCTACCTTAACCAAAACCCTAAAATACAACCCTTTAAGTCCTAATAGATTGAACCAAGTTTGTCTACATTAGTGGACTAATACATGAAGGGCAACCCTATGGTACTACTTGTGTGCATGAGAGAGGGTTAATTCATTCCATTTGATATCCATTTATGTTTTGAATTGAAATTTATGAGTGTGAGATTATTTCTTAAGTGTGAGGACACATAAGATTTGAGTTGTGAATTTAATCCCGTTTTCAATTGGGAGGAATGAACGAGGGAAGTTAATTGTGATAGAGAGGATAATATTGAAGCTATAGTGTCATGACTTGATTGCTACTTTGAGTTACATAGTGTTTGAGCACTTGAATTTTGTTTGATATTTCATATGCTTTGAATTAATTTTAGGTACCAACCGAAGTCATGTCTTTGTGTTTACAACAGACCTTTTTGACTTGGCATGATATTGATGCACTATTGTGTTAAATACTTGGAAGGAGATTTTGTCGCTTTTATTGACTGAGTACAAACAATAGTTTAAGTTTGGGGTTTGATAAGTTGGTATTTTACCAACTTATCTTGTCTTTAAGCTTAGATTTTTGCTATGAGTCAAACCAAGTGAAAACGAGTCAAAAAGGAGTTGAAAAGAAGAAAATATGGAAAATAGCCTCAAATGTCGCAATTGCTACATAAATGTGGGAAATGCGAAGATAGCAGCAATCCAAATTGCGATCAACATATCTCAAATGAGAAGTCAATCCAGTCAAATAGTGTTCGCAAATGCGTAAAAAGGACCGCAAATGCGAAGTCAAACTAGACAACAACATAACAATCTTATATTATACGAAGAACTACTACAACTTAACATGTGATAATTAAATTAAGAAACACAATTTGCATAATAATATTGCGCATGTGAAATTTATAAGTCTAACTACCCAGGGACTGGTGTCACAATTCAAGGACTACTAATAATTTACTACAAATACTTGGCTGAAAGAAAAAATGTATAACTGTTTATGAACTAATGAAAACAGTAAATGAGTATATAGGAGGGGACTCTAGGAATCTGCGGACGTCGGCAGATCTACCTCGGGTCTCCTGCGCAATAGTCAGCTACGAACTCAGGATCAACTTGGACCGATACCTGGATCTGCACAGAAAGTGCGGAGTACAACATCAGTACAACTGACCCCATGTACTGGTAAGTGTCGAGCCTAACCTCGGTGAAGTAGTGACGAGGCTAGGACAAGACACCCATATATAGCTTGGACGGTATAGTCATGCTAATGGAAACAACAATACATAAAGAAATAAAGCAGAAATAGTGGGAAGGGGACATACAGTGGGGGATTTCAATATAAGGAGTGAGAATAACGAAAAGTCAGAATTAAACAGTAATTCGTAAATAATTTAAGCAAATAACAGCAAAGGAAAACTGCACGGCATCACCCTTCCTTCTTTTACTCTCAACCTCACCAAATAATAAATAAAACTGCACGTCATCACCCTTCGTTCTTTTAATCTCAACCTCACCAAATAATAAATAGAACGACACGGTATCACCCTTCGTGCATTAAACCTCTCATAATATGCACACATCACCCTTTGTGCTTTATAACTCATAAATCATGGCACGGCATCACCCTTCGTGCATTAACACTCGCATATCATGGCACGGCATCACCCTTCGGGCTTTACACTCTTCCGCAGAATATAAATAATGCATGTATGGCATCACCCTTCGTGCTTTACACTCCTCCTCACAAATAACAGAATCAATAACAACGGATAAACAGAAGTTTCACAAAGAAGCCAATATTTTACCAATGTGTAATATCATAATGTAAACCTGAACCTTGAACAAATATTCAAACATTACCAAATCTCGATGAAACCAGACATAAGTCACCCAACATTTCAAATAACAACGCTAAGCATGGATAGTAGGAATAAAGGCTACAACATTTACAAAGAATAGGATTTCACTCGCATGCTATGACTCGACAATAATACATAGATGCTCGTCGCCTCACCTATACATCATATTTAACAACCAAACATGTAGAAAATAAACACATATTACCTCAAGCCAAAGATAGACACGACACTTACCTCGATTCGCAGGCCACTCACTGCTCAAGTACCGCTTTTCCTTTAGAATTCACCTCCAACCCACTCGTATCTCGTCAAAAATAGCTTAATACTATCGATTATTGCTAAAGGAATCAACTTTACTGAATAATTATAGATTTCCCAAATTTTCCCAAAAAACGTCAAAAACCAACCCCGAGCCCGCTTGGTCCAAACTCGAGGTTCAGACCAAAATCCGTTTACCCATTCACCCCCGAGTCCGAATATGTAATTATTTCCTAAATCCGACCTCAAATCGAGGTCTAAATCCCAAAATTTGTAAAATTTCCAATTCCCCCAAAATCCCTAATTTCTACCCTTAAAGAACAAGATTAAAGACTAGGAATTCAATAAATAATGATGGAAATTTAAGAAGACAAGATAGAAAGTTCAAACCTATGATTTGGTGTCGAAATCCTTCTTCAAAAATCACCCTAGGTCGCGTTCTATGGAAGAAAATATGAAATTTTGAACAAATCCCATTTTGAAGTCTGTTTTAAAACACTGGACAGGCCTTCATCGCGTTCGCGAGAGGCCTGCCGCAATGAAATGCACATCGCCTAAGGCCTTCGTGTAAGGAAACTTCCCCGTGGCCTTTGCATTCGCGACCCAATGGACGCGTTCGCGTAGAAAAACATGACTTCGCTCCCCCAGGTCCCTTAAACTATCGCGTTCACGGGAGACTGATCGCGTTCGCGAAGGGTACCACCGCCCAATGCTTCGCGTTCGTGAAGAAGAAATTTCCTCCCAGCCTAGTTTACACTTTGCGATCGCGAGAGTACCTTCGCGATCGCGAAACACAAAATATCTGTGCACCAGCAACAACAGAGCCACAGAAATTCTAAGTCCAAAACATCCTACAACGTATCCAAAACTCACCCGAGCCCTCGGGGCTCCAAACCAAACATGCAAGCAAGTCTATAACATCATACAGACTTGCTCGTGCGACCAAATCGCCAAAATAACATCTAAAACTACGGGTTTAGCATCAAAATCAATGAATTTCTCAAGAACACTTAAAGTTACTGTTTTCTCAACCGAGAGTCCGAATCACGTCATATAAACTCTGTTTCTCACCAAATTTAACAGACATAGTTCACATATTATAACGGACCTGTACCGGGCTCCGGAACCAAAATACCATCAAAATCGAGCATTAAGCGCATACTTTCAAACCATAGATTTTTCTAAAATTAAATTCTAGTCAAAAATTCATTTCTCGGGCTATGGATCTCGGAATTCGATTCCGGGCATATGCACAAATCTCGTATTTTAATACGGACCCACCGGGACCGTCGAAACACGGGACCAGGTCCGTTTACTCAAAATGTTGACCAATGTCAACTAAAAATCACTTTTAATTTCTAAAAATTATTATTTCTTCTATTTCCCACATAAAGGCTTTTTTGAATTATTCCCGGATTGCGCACGCAAATTGAGAAGGATAAATATAAGATTTTTAAGGCTAAAGAGTGTGGGATAAATTTCTAAAACACAAGATAACCCCTTGGTTCATCTCAATCTCCACCTCTAAAATAAACGTTTGTCCTCGAATAAACATAGAAAATTACCTGAACTGGCGAACAAGTGGGGATATCTACTCCGCATGTCCGACTCGGACTCCAAGGTAGCTACCTCAACAGGCTGACCTCTCCACTGCACTCGAACTAAAGGATAACTCTTCGACCTCAGTTGTCGAACCTGCCGGTCTAGAATGGCTACTGGCTCCTCCTCATAAGTCAAATCCTTGTCCAACTAGACAGAGCTGAAATCTAACACGTGGGACGAGTCACCATGATACTTCCGGAGCATGGACACATGAAATACTAGATGAATTGATGATAACACTGGAGGCAACGCAAGTCTATAATCCACCTCCCCCACTCTCTCGAGAATCTCAAATGGCCCGATATACCTAGGTCTCAACTTGCCCTTCTTCCCAAACCTCATGACACCCTTCATGGGCGATACCCGAAGCAATAATCTCTCCCCGACCATGAATACCACATCATGAACTCTACGGTCGGCATAACTCTTTTGCCTGGACTGAGTGTACGAAGTTGATCCTGCATAATCTTGACCTTGTCCAAGGCCTCCTATACTATAAATCTGTACCCAACAACCGAGCCTCCCCCCGTCTCAAACAACTTAACTGGCGACCTGCATTGTCTACCATATAACACCTCATAGGGAGCCATCTGAATGCTCGACTGGTAGCTGTTGTTGTAGGTGAGCTCTACAAGGGGAAAGAACTGATATAACGATCCTCCGAAGTCTATGACACAAGCGCGGAGCATATCCTCCAAGATTAGAATAGTACGGTCGGACTGCCCGTCCATCTGAGGATGGAATGCTGTGCTCAACTCAACCTGCGTACCCAATATAAATCTCTGTGTACTGCCCTCCAAAAGTGCGAGGTAAACTGTGTACCTCGATCAGAAATGATAGACACGGGCACACCGTGAAGACGGACGATCTCCCGAATATAAATCTCTGCCAACTGCTCCGAGAAATAGGTAACTGCCACAGGAATGAAGTGCGCTGACTTAGTTAGCCTTTACACAATAACTCTCACAACGTTGAACTTCCTCTGAGTTTGTGGGAGTCCAACAACAGAGTCCATAGTGATACGCTCCCATTTCCACTCAGGTGTCTCCATCTGCTGAAGCAAACCACCGGGTCTCTGATGCTCATATTTCACCTGCTGACAATTCTAGCACCGAGCCACGCAAGGAACTATATCCTTATTCATCCTCCTCCACCAATAATGCTGCCGCAGGTCCTGGTACATCTTGGCAGCGCCCGAGTGAATAGAATATCGAGAACTATGAGCCTCCTTAAGGATCAGCTCATAAAGCCCATAAACATTAAGCACACATACACGACCCTGCATCCTCAAAATGCCGTCATCTCCAACTGTAAACTTCTTGGCACCACCGTGCCGAACTGTTTCCCTAAGGACCATCAAGTGAGGGTTATCATACTGTCGATCTCTGATACGCTCAAACAAGGAATACTGAGCGACTGTACAAGCTAGAACACGCATGGGCTACGAAATATCCAACCTCACAAACCGATTGGACAAAGTCTGAATATCTGAAGCTAGCGGCCTCTCACTGACTGGAATGAACGCAAGGCTGCCCATACTCACTACCTTCCTACTCAATGCATCGGCCACCACATTGGCCTTTCCCGGGTGATACAATATGGTGATATCATAGTCTTTCAATAGCTCCAACCATATCCTCTGACTTAAATTGAGATCATTTTGCCAGAACAGATAGTGAAGGCTGCGATGATCTGTGAAAACCTCACACGACACACCATAAAGATAGTGCCTCCAAATCTTTAGCGCGTCGATGGCTGCCAACTCTAAGTCATGGACAAGGTAATTCTTCTCATGAACCTTCAACTGACGAGAAGCATATGCAATCACCCTGCCCTCCTGCATCAATACTGCTCCGAGCCCAATAAGGAAGGCATCACAATATATCGTGTAAGATCCTGACCCTATTGGTAATACCAACAGCGGTGCTGAAGTCAAGGCTGTCTTGAGCTTCTGAAAGCTCACCTCAAACTCGTCCAAACATCTGAATGTGGCACCTTTCTGGGTCAACCTGATAATCGGGGCTGCTATAGATGAAAACCCCTCCACAAACCGACGGTAATAACCCGCCTAACTCAAGAAGCTCTTGATCTCCGTGGCAGAAGTGGGTCTAGGCCAGTTCTTGACTGCCTCAATCTTCTTAGGATCCACCTGAATACCCTTTGTTGATACAACGTGACCCAAGAAAGAAACTGAATCCAACCACAACTGGCACTTCAAAAATTTAGCATACAACTGGTTGTCCCTCAAAGTCTGGAGCACTATCCGGAGGTGCTTCTCATGTTCCTTCTGACTACGGGAGTATACCAATATGTCATCAATAAACACAATCATAAATGAATCTAGGTGAGGATCGAACACTTGGTTCATCAAGTCCATCAATGATTCTTGGGGATTGGTCAACCCAAAGGACATCACTAGAAACTCATAGTGCCCATACCGCATCTGAAAAGCTATCTTACGGACATCGGATGCCCTAATCCTCCGCTGATGGTAGCCTGATCTCAAATCAATCTTTGAAAACACCTTGGCACTCTGAAGCTGATCAAACAAATCATCAATCATCGGCAACAGATACTTGTTCTTGATAGTGACGTTGTTCAACTGCCGATAATCTATAACATCCTCATAGATCCATCCTTCTTCTTCAAGAACAAAATCGGCGTACCTTAGGGCGAGAGACTAGGCCTAATGAAGCCCTTATCAAGCAAATCCTGCAAATGTTCCTTCAATTCTTTTAACTCAGGTGGTGCCATCCGGTATAGAGGAATAGAAATGGTCTGAATGTCCGGAACCAGATCAATGCAAAAGTCAATATACCTATCGAGTGACATCCCCGGCAGGTCTGCAGGAAATACCTTAGGAAACTCACGAACAACAAGCACAGAATCTATAGAAGGAACCTCCGCACTAGAATCACGAACATAAGCCAAATAGGCCAAACACCCCTTCTCGACCATACGTCGAGCCTTCATATAGGAAATAACTCTGCTGGAAGAGTGGTCAGGAGTCCTTCTCCACTCTAATCGAGGAAACCCCGGCAAGGCTAAGGTCAATGTCTTGGCATGACAGTCCAAGATAGTGTGATAAGGTGACAACCAATCCATGCCCAATATAACATCGAAATCAACCATATCGAGGAGAAAAAGGTCTACAATGATCTCAAGACCCCCAATAATGAAAACACACAAGCGATACGTACGATCTACAAAAATATCATACCCTACGGGCGTGGACACATATACAGGTACGCTCAAAGAATCACGGGGCACAACCAAATATGAAGCAAAGTAAGATGACACATAGGATTAAGTAGACCCCGGATCAAATAAAACTAAAGCATATCTACTGCAAACTGAAATAGAACCCGTGATAACAGCATCAGAGGACTCTGCCTCAGGTGGTGCTGGAAAGGCATAGCATTGGGGCTGAGCCCCACAACCCTGAACCATGTCTCCGAGACGACCTCTGACTGGCAGGCCTTCACCTCTAGCAGCCTAACCTCTACCTCTAACAATCTAGCCCCTACCTCTAGCTACCTGACCCCTACCTCTGGCTGGCTGGGCAGGCAGTGCGGCAGCTGGTGCCGGAACCATGGCACGAGAACTCTGGTACTGTCACGACCCCAAATCCTAACAGGCCGTGATGGAGCCTATCGTGGAACTAGGCTAGCCAA
>MDKH01154020.1:0-65430 GCA_005239495.1 Nicotiana undulata | reverse complement strand
CACGCCACGTTACGTATTTTACGTAAGAGAAGAGAGAAAAATAACACGTGGGGTTTCACATAGTTGTACTCACTCGTAGTTGTGGATCGCATTGGAAACGTTGTATGTATTATATATGTTTTTGGATTATCAAATATTGAAAGTTAAAAGAGGAAAATGAACTTGTGGTGTAATTCTTACTTTGTATCTAAATTGGCTAATTCTTATGGAACAATGTATATTATGAACATGGGGTAACGCGCTGGGTAGGAAAGGCAATCCAGGTCCGCTTGACTAGGTTCATCCGGTTAGGCGCCGGTCTCGTCCCTCGGTTTTGGGGCATGACAAATACCCTCCCTAAGTATCCATCAATGTGATTTTAAGGCGAACGAGACCAACGGTGTAACCTTTCAGCAGCAGAAAAAGACAAACGCATCGATGATCCATAGAAGACACCCCGGGAAGTTGCCGAGGACAACATCACCTTCATTGAAGAGGACGCCAATGGACTTGTACTGCCGCACAACGATGCCCTGGTAATTTCTCTTAATGTGTTAGATTTCAAGATTAAACGTGTTTTGGTTGACCTAGGAAGTTCAGCCAACATCTTTCAATGGAGAGTGTTGTAACAAGCAAAGCTAACCGGAAGCATCGTCCCGACAAAAAAACTTCTCGCCGAGTTTATCTTATCAAGCGAGACAACCCGAGGGGAGATCTTGCTGCCCACGAACGCCGAAGGGTTCATGAAGACTACCTTATTTAAAGTAGTAGACCATGACATAGGCCACAACATAATTCTTGGCCAACCATGGCTAAACGAGATGAAGAATGTACCATCAACATATCACCAACTTCTAATCCTGCTAGTGGTGGTCGTGCTAGTGGTGGTCGTGCACAAGCTAATCTTGGACCCCAGCATCCCGACGGTAAGTAAAAAGAAGCTCCCAATTGCCAAGGTTAGAATAAGGCGTGCCAAAAAGATTCGTTATCACTGCCAAACATTTATCAAATGATTGATGCAACGTTTGGACACGAGTTGATGATTTTCCTCGATTCCTATTCTGGGTACAACCAAATTAAGATGTGGATTAGGAAAATGATTCGTTCATAACGAACTTTGGCACATGTTTCTACAATGTGATGCCCTTTGGTCTTAAAAATGCCATAGCCAATTACTAGAGTCTCGCGAACAAAATGTTCGAAAAGAAAATAGGGATAGATGATATGTTGGTCAAGTCCTGCAGGTGACCATTTGAAACGCCTCTGGGAAAATTTCGATATCCTAAAAAGCTCAGAGGGGGATCAAAGTCAATCATGAAAAGATTAAATCTATAAAGGACATTCCAGACTAGCCGACAAACGTGAAAGAAGTCTAAAGACTAATCGAAAGACTGGCCGCTTTCAGCGGTTCATTTCTCGGTCTTCGAAAATATGTCATCACTTCTTCTCACTTTTGAAGAAGAAGAACAACTTTGAATGGACTCAAGAATGCTAACATGCTCTAAAATACCTAAAACGGTATCTAACAAGCCCTCAATTACTATCAAAACCAGAGGAAGGCGAACAATTTGTAATATACTTAGCGATCTCGGAGGTAGCGGTAAGTGCAGTAATTGTCTGGAAGGATGAAGGTACATAATCTCCTATATATTATGATAGAAAATTTTTATCGGGAGTGGAAACTCATTATCCGCACGTTGAAAAACTGGCCTTAGCTCTCGTAGTCGCCGCTCGAAAGCTTAGGCCTTATTTTCAGTGCCACCCGATAGCCGTGGTGAAAATTTTTCTACTGCGGAATGTCCTTCACAAACCTTAGTTGTCACCTCGACAAGCCAAGTTGACGCTGGAAATTAGTGAATTTGATATTGAATATAAACCCAGTACTGCGATCAAATCACAAGTTTTTGCCGACTTCTTGGCCGATTTTAGTCCCGGGCTACTGCCTTTGGCCACAAAAGAGGCAATGATGGTGTCAGAAATGATATCAAGAGTTTGGACCTTGTTCACAGAAAGATCTTTCATCGTGAAAGTGTCCAACACCGGGGTGGTCTTAATCACGCCCTCGGGAGAAGTCCTGAGCCAGGTTATAAAAATTGTTCCATTGACTAACAATGAAGCTAAGTAGTGGCATGCTAGACTTCGAGGTCACTGAAATCAAAAGTGACTCCCAACTAGTGGTAAATCAAGTATATGGAATCTTTGACACAAAGAGGGACGTGCATCAATTTGTGGTTAAGGTTCAATATTTGCTCGTGTGCTTCAGGAAATGGTCGATCACCCATATCCCGAGAGAAGAAAATGCATAAGCGGATGCATTGGCCAATTAGGGATCGTCCATGGAAATCAAGGGTTTAGATTCTGGTACTATCGTTCAGCTCATGCATTCGGTATTAGGGAGGATAGTTATACAAAAGGCCGTTCCAAGGCCCGTTGTCCCTATGCTTAGGAGATTTCGAGGCTAATTACGACATGAGAGAGGTTTATGAAGGAATTCGTGGGAATCATTCACAAGAAGATTCGTTGGTGTTAAAATTAGTTAGGGTGGGATACTACTGGCTCCGGATGGAACAAGAATCTAATGCATTATTTCAGAAATTCGACAAGTGCCAACGAGATTCACCGTTAGTGCACCAACCGGCAGAACTGTTGCATTCTGTACTATCCCCATGGCCATTTATGGAATGTGGGATGGATATAATCGGGTCATTGCCGCTAGCTCCCGGGATTAATTTTAGTTGATTACTTCACTAAGTGGGTTGAAGCAGATCCTTGACAAAAAATTAACGAGCGCGAAGTGGTCGATATCCTATGGGAAAACGTAATTTTGCAGTTGGAAATGCCGAAGGAAATTGCATGCGACAACGGGCCACTGTTCATAGGCTCTAAGGTCACAAAATTCCTTGAAAATTAAATGAATCACATCTTTGCCCTACCATCCGAGCGCAAATGGGCTAGTTGAATTAACCAATAAGGCGATTATTCAAAACCTCAAAAAGAGGCTAGAAGAAACCAAGGACAACTGGCCTAAACAGTTCGCGGGAGTTTTGTGGGCATACCAGACGACAACCAAATCAAGTAGGGGACAAAAGTTTTTCTCTCTTGTATATAGTGTAGAATCTTTGATCCCGGTGGATGTAGAAGAACCGACCTTGCGGTACTTCCAGGCGGACGACGAAACAAACAACAAAGGATTGCTTGTCAAATTGGAGCTGCTTCACGAACACAAGGACTTGGCGCACATAAGGATGGTGGTCTAGAAACAAATAATGGAAAGGTACTATAATAGAAGGGTCAATCTTCGTTATTTCAAAGTGGGTGACTTGGTTTTGTGAAAGTGACTCAAAACACTTGGAGCTCAACGTAGGAAAGCTGGGCCCAACATGGGAAGGCCCCTACCTAGTTTCAGCTATCATCAGAAAGGGATCATATGAACTTGAAAACCAAGATGGAGTCAAATTTCCAAGAAATCGGAACGTTATGCACCTCAAAGTGTATTACTTTTGATGGGTACCGCTTGTACTAAAAGTATGTGTTTCACCCTTTTTTCCTTCACCTGTTTTTGAGCCAACTAGGTTTTTCTTGCAAGGTTTTTAATGAGGAAAATACGAAAAGCGTACTACAAAGGGAACGTCATTGATAGAGATAATACCTTTAGATGACAAGGAATTGAAGCAACAAACTTTTGCGGGATGGTTAGATAGTCTTTGGCTCGATGGAAAATTCCTAATGGGAAGCAAAACTTGCAATCAGACAAAAGGCTATTAAACCGTTCACGGGTTCTCTTTCATACATGTCACTAGGGGGTGGTTAGATAATATTTTGCTTGATTGGAAAGTTCTGTTAGGGGTTGGTTAGATAATGTTTTTCTCTATTGGAAAGTTACTAACGGAAAATGAAAGCTTGCTATCGAACCAACGATTATCATACCATTCACTATTGTTTTTAATGAGGCAAATACAAAGAGCGTACTACAAAGGGAACATCATCGATAGAGATAATACCTTTAGATGACAAGGCATTGAAACAACAAACTTTTGTGTGATGGTTAGATAGTCTTTGGCTCGATGGAAAATTACAAATGGGAAAAAAAACTTTCCATCAGACAAAAGGCTATTAAACCGTTCACGGGTGCTCTTTCATACATGTCACTAAGGAGTGGTTAGATAATATTTTGCTTGATTGGAAAGTTCCTAACGGAAAATGAATCTTGTTATCGAACCAACGATTATCATACCATTCACTAGTGTTTTCGACAAATGAGCAAGATTTACAGTGTTCCAATTCACATTCTTCGCATTTGAATACTTGGGGGAAACAGTATGAGAATACGGCAACCTGATTGCCACAAAAACTAGGACTACGAGACCCGGGAACAAAAATGTCTCGTCGGGATCGGGGACTGCACAACCAGTCCTGTAGAATCAACTTGTACAAATTAGCCACATGTAATGGCAATGTCTTTTCTTTCAGCAAAACGAATGCTTGTGAACTTTTGAAGATTAAAGGAATAAAATGAAGTACTTTTATTTTTATCTTGCTTCTTCTCCGAACGATGAATTTATTTTATCATTTGAAAGTTAACCAAGTACTTCAATACTAGTGCCGGAATGAACAGGAGATTTCCTCTTCAAGAGCCCCGTAAAAACGTAACAGGTCCCTCTCTTATAAATCCCTCACAGTAAAGAGTTGGTTCTGGAAGAGTTTATGCCCGAAACCCAAATTCTACCGATGAAAAATACACCCGAAGCCTTGCCTAATTTGACGCAAGAGGAATAAACTTTGTGCAATGCTTAAGAAAAAGCTACTTTTATTTACTAAACGTTCCATGCATCACAAGTACAAAAATACATAAGGAGACAACAAAGGAAAATAGAGCAAAAAGCCAAACTACATCGCCACCAGAACTTGAGGGAAGAGGAGCATATGCGCCCTAGGGAGAAGTAGGCGGATCTGACGTCGTCTTGGGATCTTGTCCTTCAATGGTATTCTTTTAAGGTTCCTCCTCAATTTTTGAGAACGCAAAACCTGAACTAGAAGAGTCAGTTGCATCAGGACGAGCTTGGAGATGTTCTAGAGTAGTTAACTCCAGCGCTCGGGCCTTAGCGATCTCATTGTCAATATTAATGATGCCTGCTTTGGCCTCTTCAAAGGTTTTCCTCCTCATATAATACAAATAATGTGTTTTTTCGATGATGAGAGTATCCGCTCGGTACTGAAGTTCTGGTTTAAGCCTATCAACCTCGGTCAGAAGCCCATCCCACTCGAATTTTGTGTCACTAAGGCTAAGATTGAGATCATAGATTGTGTTTACATGAAACTTATTATGTTCCATGATCCTTCTATGACTATCCTCCATCTGGGCACGCTTTTCCTTAGCAGCAACAACCTCTTCACCTTTGGAATTCAAGGCTCCCTCTAAGTTATTCACTCGCTCAATAGAGGCAGACTCGCGTTCGGTAGCAGCAAGCACGACATCTTGAACTTCACACCACTTAGCCTTAGCTTCTTAGAATGAACATTTATGTAACGACCCGGTCGGTCGTTTTGAGAGTTAGCGCCCCGATTCCCTAATAACTATTTCTCCCATGCCTTATTATGTTAATGGAACTTGTCAGAGCATTGAGTGGTGAAATTTGGAGTGATTTAGGACACATAGTCCTTTAATGTGAATTTCGGCTTTAGAAATCGGACCGTAGCTAGAGCTGTACGAACACGGATTCGGTAAGAAATTTTGTCAACTCCGTTAGCTCTGTTGAGTGATTTCGGGGTTAGGAGCGTGTTCGGAATGTGTTTTCGAGGTCGATTGTAGATTTAGGCTTGAATTGGCGAAAGTTAGAATTTCGGCGATTTTGGCCGATAGGTGAGATTTTGATATCGGACTCAGAATGGAATTCCGAAAGTGACAGCAGGTCCAAAATGTCATTTATGACTTGTGTGCAAAATCATAGGTCATTCGGACGAGTTTTGACGTGTTTCGGCGTCGAATGTGAATTCTTGAAAATTCCAAAGTTCTTAGGTTTGAATCAATGCATAATTGATGATTTTGATGTTATGGATGTGTTTTTAAGGCCGGCCAAGTTTGATAAGGTATTCGGGTCAGTTGGTAGGTTTGGTTGAGGTCTCAGGGGCCTCGGGGTTGTTTCGGATGCCCAACGGGTGAAATTGGAGCCTTATGTGTTGCTGAACCAGACTTGATTCTGGTGTCTCGCACCTGCGAGGGTTTTTCCACAAGTGCAGACACACAGGTGTGGCCGCCTTAGTCGCAGGTAGGTTGTTCAGTGCGGTGGCCAGAGGTCGCAGGTGCGACCTGGGTTCCGCAAGCGCGGGACCGCAGGTTCGACCAAACGACCGTAGGTGTGGCCCCAGGTGATATAAAGTGATTTCCGCACCTGCGATAGAATGTTCCGCAGGTGCGGCACCTCAGGTGCGGTTAAAGGGACCCTGTGTTGTTTATTCCAAAATCTGAGGGTTTGAAATTCATAAGTCTAAAATCATTTGAGAGCTCGGGAATTGGCGATTTTCAATGGGTTTTAAAGAGAAAGATCATAGGTAACGTTTTCTAATCCTAATTCATTGTTTGCCCATTAAACTACATTGTTTTTCTTTAATCTTATTAACAAAAATGGGTGAAACCCCATGGAAATTTGATGAAACTCCCCCAACAAAACTCTGATGATTTAGGGAGATTTTCGCATCGGATTTCGATGATTCTTATTCGAGTGAGTTCGTGAGTGAATGGGTGTCCGGAAAATATAACTTTTACCTGATTTTGAGACGTGGTCCCGAGGGGCGTTTTGGTTAAAATTCCTAATTTCGCGTATTAGCTTTGAAATAATTAGTTATTGTGATTTCTTGAAATGATATTTACCTTATGCAATCGAATTGAATAGATTTGGGCCACCCAGAGTTGGATACTCGTGGCAAGAGCGTGATTATTTGTTGATTAGCACAATCGGGGTAAGTGGCTTGCCTAATTCTGTGTTGGGGAATTTTTCTTAGGCATTTATAACTGATTTTTGATATAAAAACCCCGTGTACGTGAGGTGATGAGTACGTGCACGGGATATTTTCACTAATTCCATTGTTTCCTTCCATGACATACTTCATCTTCTATTCCTATTATTCCTGTTATTGGTTTACTGAGTCGTGACTTAAGAATTTATCAAGTCAAACAATTTTACCTGGTTTTCCACTCGTTACTATTATTTGAAACTGGTTTAAGTACTTTACTCTATATTTTCCAACTATTTTTCCCTAAACTTTTGAATTACGCTATATCGGAAATACGCCTCGCATTACATATTTACATATGGACTGCGGGCTATGACCTGAGACTTTCCCTTGCATTGCATTGTATATTTACACTGGGACTGCGGGCTATGACCTGAGACTTTCCCTTGCATTGCATTGCATATTTACATTGGGACTGCGGGCTATGACCTGAGACTTTCCCTTGCATTGCATTGCATATTTACATTGGGATTGCGGGCTGAGACCTGAGACTTTCCCCTGTATTGCACTGCACGACTATCCACTGATTCATATGCTGTGCGGAACTGAGATTTATTACATTCGTTCCTTCCGGTTCAATTTACTTTCCGTTAATTATTATTTCCTTACTTAACTGTTAATTATATCTGTTTATTTTTGCAAACTTAGTAGAGCCGCAACCTGAACTCGTCATTACTTAACGGGGGTTAGGCTTGACACTTACTGAGTACCGAATGTGGAGTACTCACGCCCTTTCCTGCGCATGTTTTCCCCATGTGCAGATCCAGGTACCGGTACATAGCGCTTCGGCTAGGAGTACCCAGGCAGCATTCTTGGAGACCGCAAGGTAATTTTTCCGCGTCCATAGAATCCCACGTGTCCCCGTCTACTCCATCACAGACTTAGTAGATAGCCAGATATAAATTTCTTATTTCCGTTGTATAGAGCTTACTTGTGTAAAGCTTGTGATTGTGATATTCCGGGTTTTGGGAAAAGTAAAAGTTATAGCAGCCGAGCGGCTAGCTCTTAGTATTATTTTTTCTTTACTGTTTCTATTTCTGTCTCGTCTTACTTCCGAGATTGTTAGGCTTACCTAGTCGTAGAGACTAGGTGCCGTCGCGAGGCCGTTCAGAGGGTAAAATGGGTCGTGGCAAGTTGGTATCAGAGCGTCTAGGTTCATAGGAGTCACAATCACAAGCCGGTTTATTAGAGTCTCGCGAATCGGTGCGGAGACGTCCGTATCTATCCTCGGGAGGCTATGTAACTGTTAAGAAAAATCATACTTCTTGGAATCCCTTATCGTGCTTGTTACTGTCATCAAAACTCTTAAACTCTATTCTATTCTTGCTTACAGATGGTTTGTACTCGTACCGGACGTATTGATGACCAGGCACCCGAGCCCCCAGCTAGAGCCACCAGAGGCAGGGGTCGGGGTAGGGAACGAGCACGTGGTGCAGCCCGAGCACCGGCTAGAGCGGAGGTAGAGGATCCCCCAGCAGCCACAGTTGAAGGGGCGCCGGAGGTTCCTACTATTACTCCAGCCCTACAGGAGACTTTGGCCCATTTCATGAGTGATTTCAGTACTCTGTCTCAGGCGGGACTACTTCCGATAGCCCCAGCTACATCCCAGGCCAGGGGAGGGGCACAGACTCCCACAGCTCGTACTCCTGAGCAGAGAATTCACATGGGGAAAGTTCCAAAGTATATCCCTATGCCTCCAGCAGCTCCAGTTCAGCATGAGTCTAGAGCAGCTGCATCGGAGTCTGAGCAGCTCCGTCTTGAGAGGTACAAGAAGTACCACCCACCTGAGTTCAGCGGATTAGCTTCAGATGACGCTCTGGGTTTTCTTGAGGATTGTCGTCGCATTCTCCACACTATGGGTATCGTGGAGACGAGTGGGGTCTCATTCACTGCTTTCCAGCTGAGGGGAGCAGCCTATTTGTGGTGGCGTGCTTTTGAGCTTAGTAGTCCGGACGAGGCAGCCTCACTTACTTGGGCTCAGTTTTCAGATAGGTTTCTACTCGAGTTTGTCCCTCAGAGTCTCAGGGATGCTTGGCGTGCGGAGTTTAAGCAGCTACGCCAGGGTACTATGACTGTGTCGGAGTATGTAGTCCGTTTGAGTGACTTGGCACGTCATGCACCAGCTTTGGTTTCTACTGTCAGGGAGAGAGTCCGATGCTTTATTGAGGGGTTGCATCCCAGTATTCGGACTAGCATGGCCAGAGAGCTAGAGACAGATATCACTTACCAGCAGGCCGTGAGCATTGCCCGGAGGATTGAGAGTATGTTAGCCCGGGACAGGGAAGAGAGAGAGGCCAAGAGGTCTCGAGAGACCGGACACTTTACAGAAGCCCGTGCATCTGCAAAACATTTTTGGTAGGGGTTTTGTAAGTCGCCCTGTTCATTCAGATCTCCCAGTAGCCAGTGGTATTACAGCTCCTCCTAGACCTTGGGAGCCTTATTATGCACCACCAGTATCTCAGGTGCCACCTGCTCGAGGTGCCATCACCAGCCTGCCCAACAGGCTAGTTCTGAGTCAGCAGCAACAACCACTTTCTTAGAGGGGTTGTTTTGGGTGTGGTGACCCTCGTCATATGATCAGAGATTTCCCCAGAGCTAGGAGGGGTGCACCACCTGAGTCATATCAGGTTCCACGTCTTCCACCAGGTCCCCCAGCTATACTTCTAGCCCCAGCTGCTACCCCACCATCTCAGGCAGCTCGAGGTGGAGGTCGGTGAGGCCGAAGCCGTCCTAGACGGGGAGGTCCGGCTAGATACTATGCCCTTCCAGCCCGATCCGAGGCCATTGCTTCAGATTCAGTTATTACAGGTATCGTCCCCGTCTGTCATAGGGATGCCTCAGTATTATTTGACCCAGGGTCTACGTATTCATACGTGTCTTCTTACTTTGCTTCACATTAGGGGATATCTCAGAGTTCTTTGAGTTTCCTCGTTTATGTTTCTACTCCTGTGGGAGATTCTCTTATTGTGGACCGCGTATATCGGTCGTGTTTGATTGTTATCAGTGGTTTTGAGACCAGGGCTGATTTATTATTACTCAGTATGGTAGATTTCGATGTTATCTTGGGTATGGACTGGTTGTCTCCCTACTATGCCATTCTTGATTGTCAAGCCAAGACGGTGACGTTGGCTATGCCAGGATTACCGAGGTTAAAGTGGAGAGGTTCCTTAGAGTACACTCCTCGCTGAGTCGTTTCTTTCCATAAGGCCCAGCGGATGGTTGGAAAGGGGTGTGATGCATATTTTGCTTATGTGAAGGATACTAGTGCCGATACCCCTACAGTTGAGTCAGTCCGATTGTGAGGGACTATCCTGATGTTTTCAGCTGATCTTCCGGGTATGCCTCCCGACAGAGACATTGATTTTGGCATTGATTTGTTGCCGGTCACTCAGCCCATTTCCATTCCTCCCTATCGCATGGCTCCTCCTGAGTTAAAGGAGTTGAAGGAGCAGTTGCAGGAGTTGCTTGACAAAGGTTTCATCAGGCCCAACGTATCACCTTGGGGTGCTCCGGTGTTATTTGTGAAGAAAAAGGATGGTTTGATGCGTATGTGCATCAACTACCAACAGCTGAATAAGGTGACAGTGAAGAACAGGTACCCATTTCCCCGCATTGATGATTTATTTGACCAGTTACAGGGTGCTAGGGTGTTCTCCAAGATTGATCTTCGTTCGGTTTACCATCAAGTGAAGATTCGGGAGCCGGATATCCCGAAGACTACATTCAGGACCAGATATGGCTACTATGAGTTCCTTGTTATGTCATTTGGGCTGACCAATGCCCCAGCAGCCTTCATGCACCTGATGCACAGCGTATTTCGGCCGTATCTTGATACTTTCGTCATCGTATTCATTGATGACATCCTGGTATATTCTCAGTCTCGGGAGGACCATGAGCGGCACTTGAGGACCGTGCTTCAGACATTGAGAGAGAAGAAGTTGTATGCCAAATTCTCTAAATGTGAATTTTTGCTTGATTTTGTGGCATTCTTAGGCCATGTGGTATCTTCGGATGGGATCAAGGTAGATCCGAAGAAGGTGGAGGCAGTGCAGAGTTGGCATAGACCGTCTTCAGCTACTGAGATTCGCAGTTTCCTCTGTTTGGCCGGGTATTATCGCCATTTTGTGAAGGGATTTTCATCCATTTCAGTACCCATGACCAGATTAACCCAAAAGGGTGCACCTTTTATATGGACTGAGGAGTGTGAGGAGAGCTTTCATAAGCTCAAGACAGCCCTGACTACAGCTCCAGTGTTAATATTACCCACAGGTTTGGGGTCCTATACAGTCTTTTTTGATGCTTCGAGGATTGGCCTAGGAGCAGTGTTGATGCAGGACGGTAGGGTGATTGCCTACGCGTCCAGACAGTTGAAGGTGCACGAGAGAAACTACCATGTGCATGATTTTGAGTTGGCAGCGATTGTTCACACCCTGAAGATATGGCGTCATTATTTATATGGTGTTCCCTGTTAGATATCCACGGATCACCGGAGTTTGCAGCACATATTCAGGCAGAAGGATCTTAATTTGCGCCAGCGTAGGTGGTTGGAGTTGCTCAAGGATTATGACATCACTATATTATACCACCCAGGGAAGGCCAATGTGGTGGCCGACGCCTTGAGTCGTCGGGCGGAGAGTTTGGGTAGTTTGGCATACCTTCGTACAGCTGAGAGGCCCTTAGCCTTGCATGTTCATTCCTTAGCCAGTCAGTTTGTGAGACTGGATCTTTCTGAGCCTCACCGGGTATTGGCTTGTGTCGTTGGTCGATCTTCTCTTTATGACAGCATTCGAGAGCGCCAGTATGATGATCCCGACCTTCGAGCTCTTCGGGATAGAGTTCATCGGGATGGTTTCTGGGATATGACCATAGGTGATGATGGTGTGCTGAGGCTGCAGGACTGTATTTGTGTGCCCGATGTAGATGGACTTCGAGAGTTGATTCTTGAGGAGGCCCATATCTCGCGGTACTCCAATCATCCCGGTACCGCGAAGATGTACCAGGATCTGAGACAGCACTATTTGTGGTGAAGGATGAAGAAAGATATAGTGGAGTTCGTAGCAAGATGCCTCAATTGTCAGCAGGTCAAGTGTGAGCATCGGAGACCGGGAGGGTTACTTCAGCAGATTAGGCTTCTAGAGTGGAAGTGGGAGCGGATCACCATGGACTTTGTGGTTGGACTTCCTCGCACTTTAGGAAAGCATGATGCTATTTGGGTGATTGTGGACTAGCTGACCAAATCAGCCCACTTCATTCCAGTGTTGACTACATATTCATCTGAGAGGTTGGCCCAGATCTACATTCGGGAGATAGTCCGGTTACACGGTGTACCGGTATCTATTATATCAGATCAAGGTCCTCAGTTCACCTCGCACTTCTGGAGAGACTTGCATAGTGAGTTGGGTACCCAGATTGATCTCAGTACATCATTTCACCCCAGACAGACGGGCAGTCCGAGCGCACGATTCAGATTCTTGAGGATATGCTCCGTGCCTGTGTGATGGATTTTGGGGGGTCGTGGGATTGATTCTTTCCTCTTGCAGAGTTCGCCTATAACAACAGTTACCAGTCCAGCATTCAGATGGCATCATTCGAGGCTTTGTACGGTAGGCGGTGTAGGTCTCCAGTGGGATGGTTTGAGCCGGGTGAGGCCAGATTATTGGGTACAGATTTTATCCAGGATGCCCTGGACAAGGTGAAGGTGATCCAGGAGAAACTTCGCACAACTCAGTCTAGGCAGAAGAGCTATGCGGACCGGAGAGTTTGTGACTTGGCATTTATGACAGGTGATCGAGTTTTGCTTCGGGTATCGCCTATGAAAGGCGTCATGAGATTCGGGAAGAAGGGTAAGCTGAGTCTGAGGTTCATTGGCCCTTTTGAGGTGTTGCAGCGGGTTGAGGAGGTTGCTTATGAGCTGGACTTGCCTCCCAATCTGGCAGGGGTTCATCCGGTATTCCACGTTTCCATACTCTGAAAGTATCACGGGGACCCGGCCCCTGTTTTGTATTTAAGCTCAGTCCAGTTGGACAAGGATCTATCATATGTTGAGGAGTTTGTGGCTATATTGGACAGGCAGGTCAGGAGGCTCAGATCGAAGAATATTGCCTCAGTCAAGGTTCAGTGGAAGGGTCATCCGGTTGAGGAGGCGACTTCGGATACCGAGCAGGATATGCGGAGTCAGTACCCTCATCTTTTCACAGCTTCAGGTATGTTTCTATGCTCGTTCGAGGACGAACGATTTTCTTAAGAAGGGGAGAATGTAACGACGTCATTTTAGGAGTAACACCACGATTCCCTAATAACTGTTTCTCCCATGCCTTATTATGTTAATGGAACTTGTCAGAGCGTTGAGTGGTGAAATTTGGAGTGATTTAGGACACATAGTCCTTTAATGTGAATTTCGGCTTTAGAAATCAGACTGTAGCTAGAGCTGTATGAAGACGGATTCGGAATGAAATTTCGTCGACTCCGTTAGCTCCGTTGAGTGATTCCAGGGTTAGGAGCGTGTTCGGAATGTGTTTTTGAGGTCGGTTGTAGACTAAGGCTTGAATTCGCGAAAGTTAGAATTTCGGTGATTTCAGCTGATAGGTGAGATTTTGATATCGGACTCGGAATGGAATTCCAGAAGCGACAGCAGATTCAAAATGTCATTTATGATTTGTGTGCAAAATTTGAGGTCATTCAGACGAGTTTTGACGTGTTTCGGCGTCGAATGTGAATTCTTGAAAATTCCTAAGTTCTTAGGCTTGAATCTATGCATAATTGATGATTTTGATGTTATGGGATGTGTTTTTAAGGCCGACCAAGTTTGAATGAGGTATTTGGGTCAGTTGGTAGGTTTGGTTGAGGTCCCGGGGGCCTCGGGGTTGTTGTGGATGCCCAACGGGTGAAATTGGAGCCTTATGTGCTGCTGAACCAGACCTGTTTTCTGGTGTCTCGCACCTGCGAGGGTTTTTCCGCAGGTGGGGACATGTAGGTGCGGCCGGCCTGGTCGCAGGTGCGGTTGTTGAGTGGGGTGTCCAGAGGTCGCAGGTGCGACCTAGGTTCCGTAGGTGCGGGACCGCAGGTGCGACCAAACGATCGCAGGTGCGGCCCCAGGTGATTTAAAGTGATTTCCGCACCTGCGATAGAATATTCCGCAGGTGCGGCACCGCAGGTGCGGTTAAAGGGACTGCAGGTGCGAGATCCCTATGTTGTTTATTCCAAAATCTGAGGGTTGTAAATTCATAAGTCTAAAATCATTTGAGAGCTCGGGAATTGGCGATTTTCAGTGGGTTTTGAAGAGAAAGATCATAGGTAACGTTTTCTAATCCTAATTCATTGTTTGCCCATTAACCCACATCGTTTTCCTTAATCTTATTAACAAAAATGGGTGAAACCCCATGGAAATTTGATGAAACTCCCCCAACAAAAATCTGAGGATTTAGGGAGATTTTGGCATCGGATTTCGATGATTCTTTCTCGAGTGAGTTCGCGAGTGAATGAGTGTCCGGAAAATATAACTTTTACCTGATTCCGAGATGAGGTCCCGAGGGGCATTTTTGTCAAAATTCCTAATTTCGCGTATTAGCTTTGAATTAATTAGTTATTGTGATTTCTTGAAATGATATTTACCTTATGCAATCGAATTGAATAGATTTGGGCCACCCGGAGTTGGATACTCGTGGCAAGAGCGTGATTATTGGTTGATTAGCACAGTCGAGGTAAGTGGCTTGCCTAATTCTGTGTTGGGGAATTTCCCTTAGGCATTTATAACTGATTTTTGATATAAAAACCCCGTGTACGTGAGGTGACGAGTACGTGCACGGGATATTTTCACTAATTCCATTGTTTCCTTCCATGACATACTTCATCTTCTATTCCTATTATTCCTGTTATTGGTTTACTGAGTCGTGACTTAAGATTTTATCAAGTCAAACAATTTTACCTGGTTTTCCACTCGTTAATATTATTTGAAACTGGTTTAAGTACTTTACTCTATATTTTCCAACTATTTTTCCCTAAACTTTTGAATTACGCTATATCGGAAATACGCCTCGCATTACATATTTACATTGGGACTGCGGGCTATGACCTGAGACTTTCCCTTGCATTGAATTGTATATTTACATTGGGACTGCGGGCTATGACCTGAGACTTTCCCTTGCATTGCATTGCATATTTATATTGGAACTACGAGCTATGACCTGAGACTTTCCCTTGCATTGCATATTTACATTGGGACTGTGGGCTATGACTTGAGACTTTCCCTTTCATTGCATTGCATATTTACATTGGGATTGCAGGTTGAGACCTGAGACTTTCCCCTGTATTGCACTGCACGACTATCTACTGATTCATATGTTGTGCGGAACTGAGATTTATTACATTCGTTCCTTCCGGTTCACTTTACTTTCTGTTAATTATTATTGCCTTACTTAACTGTTAATTATATCTATTTATTTTTGCAAACTCAGTAGAGCCGCAACCTGACCTCGTCACTACTTGACTGGGGTTAGGCTTGGCACTTACTGAGTACCGAATGTGGAGTACTCACGCCCTTTCCTGAGCATGTTTTCCCTATGTGCAGATCCAGGTACCGGTACATAGCGCTTCGGCTAGGAGTACCCAGGCAGCATTCTTGGAGACCGCGAGGTAATTCTGCCGCGTCAGCAGAATCCCACGTGTCCCCGTCTACTCCATCACAGACTTAGTAGATAGCCAGATATACATTTCTTATTTCCGTTGTATATAGCTTACTTGTGTAAAGCTTGTGATTGTGATATTCTGGGTTTTGGGAAAAGTAAAAGTTATAGCAGCCGAGCGGCTAGCTCTTAGTATTATTGTTTCTTTACTGTTTCTATTTTTGTCTCGTCTTACTTCCGAGATTGTTAGGCTTACCTAGTCGTAGAGACTAGGTGCCATCGCGAGACCGTTCGGAGGGTAAAACGGGTCGTGACAATTTAGTTGAGAAGCTTCTTGACTAAGGGACACTACTTCTTGCCCGCTACGCTGCAGTCGGGTGTCAGGATCATTCGTCTCAGCCTCTTTCACCTCTACCATCGGGAGGCGCGCAGCAAGTCAATTCCTATCGGCCAATAGTTGATCCCTCTCGGACAGGGGCTTGATCATAGGATCTTGTTACCTAGGTATAGTTATAAATATTTACTTGAACAACCATTGTAAGTGGCGAAAATTGTGACAAACTTATGTTATACACTATTCCCAAGCTAAATAATACTTTGTTTTCTGGCTAACGTTATTCTTATTGCTGCCTTTGGAAGCGTTGCTCCCGGAATCAAGTTATCTGCTATTTATCTCAATTTCAACGCTAATCTTGCATTTTATTTAATCTATTTATTATTCTGGGATTAAATCAATTCACTTGTCTATAAACCACGCTATAAATTCATCTGTATCATTTTAGGGATAAACATAGAAGTATAAAGATCTTCTTTATACGTTTCTCATTAGTAACAATGTTATCATTAAACCTTTATTTCAACTATTAAAATACGGGGTTCATGCTAGTACGAGCCAACACTCCACTTCTAATGTGTTTATGTGCAGATTAAATTTTTCGCCAGCTTCACTAACTTGAATGAGACGTAATTACATTGTTAGCTAGTCTATATTTGAGCGCTAAGCTTTAGCTTGGCCCAGCCTCACTCCAGTGCTAGTAAATAAATAACCGCCAAATAGGAGATAGAGTAGGTGGGGGAAAACCTATCCAACTTATCCGCTCCTTAGACCAAAAGCCCGCAATTGAGAACTTTTGGTTTGTAGGGAATTTTGTACATTAAATGCATTGCCATCTCCAAAAAATTATTGTCATTGGTAAAGATTTGTGAGGCATCCTTTTGTCCTCGCATTCGAATTGAGCAAATTGTTCACATCATCTAGATAGAAAAATGAAAGTACAACAATAATAACTAGCTATTTAAGGGCATAAAGAAGAAAAAAAAACTGAAAAGAAGACGAAATCACATATTTACTTCTCGAAATATTAACGTTTCTATTCCAAATTGTACTCCATTTATTCATACACGTCTATTTTATGTGATCCCCTGCACTTTGACAAGAAAGTTTTCACAAAAATAAATTCAATTTTTCTTTCTGGCGATTTATGAAAATTTGCATTTTGTTTAATAATGTATCTGTATACGGTAAAAATCGGGCTTGCCTAATTTCTTATGGCTGATAGAGACTGGGGTGACAGACCAAAGGTCCGACCTCACATTGTATCAAGCCACGACGCGAAGATGGATTGCAGAGTTCATGAACCAAATACCGATCGAGATCGAGACCAGCCGAGATCCAAACTGAAGAGGGATAAAGACCGAGCGAGATCGAATGTAGCCTGCTAAGTCGAATAATGGAAAACCGAGATATCCGTGATCGGGCAAGGATCGTGGCGAAAATCTACACATGTATTAATTTAGGACCGGTTAATTAGCCAATCATGCGATTTTCTTCTGAATTTAATATTGTAACATAAGTAAAATTCCTCTACTATATAATGGGGGGTTCTAATCATTCCAATAATGACATCCGCGCATAACAAAGCGATATAATATATTTTCTCTCTTAGGCTCTATTATTCTGTTGTTCAGTTCATTCTTTTCAATTGTACATTCATTTGGTTCGAGGGAGATCCAGCTCGAGGGACAAACTGTATTTTATACCGGTTGCTTTATTTCACAATCAATTCATATTCATCAATTTGTGCCAAGTGAAATCACTTATCCTTAAAAACACTTATAGAATTTAATTGTTATCCAATTTTAAGGGTAAACAGTTTGGCGCCCACCATGGGGATAAGGATAATAGTGATTGCCTGGTACTAATTCTTATAACACACACTTCTTTACACTTGTTCTTGTAACTGCTTTTGATTTCAGGATCAGCATGTCAAAATAAGTACCCACACACGCCGATAATGGCCTTGGTTTTCATGGAGAAAATGACAACATAGCCGCCCAAGGGAACAAAGTACATCCGGCTGACCTCGAGGGAGTACCAGTTGCAGACCCCATCGACGTTCGTTCCCATGTTGCCTTGAATGTAAATCTAGGTATTGGCCCCGAAAATAACATCCGCAGAGACGTTCGATCTGGTTGTTAGAATATATAGCGCGGAAAAGACGGCGGAGTCAGCCTTCGATTAATATTCGAATTGTTGTAGGATCAACAAGCTGCCATAGCGCAACTCCAAAATCAGAACCACACACCGAGTAGGGCCGAACTCGAGCCCTCACTGGAAGTAATTCATAGAGTCGAACCGGTACCGAAGAGGTCAAACGTGAATGAATCGGGGACTGACCCCGGTATTATTAAAATGTCGAGGAGCTCACAAAGCGAATTGAATCAAGGGTGAAGAAGATTGAAACAAATCACCAAAAAAGAACAGTATAACTCCCGAGTTGATCAAATTCCGGGGGCACCACCGATTTTGAAGGGTTTGGATTCGAAGAAGTTTGTGCAAAAGCCTTTCCCCCCAAGCGCGACTCCTAAGCCCATCCCAATGAAATTCTGCATGCCAAAAATTCCCAAGTACAACACCGCGCGATAAACAATCGAAAACACCATAACAATCTGAGCGCAGCCTCAAAAGTTCTCAGAAACACAACCACTGAACTGAAGCAATATAATATTCTTCTGCAGGGCAACAACAACATCCCCAAACAACCGCACATGGAAAACATCTCGCACCATATCCGTAGGACCATTTCAATTCCTCAACTCCTTGAATCATAGCAAGAGCTTCGCAACGTATAAGATTGAGTAGGAAGAAACATAGGTATAGGCCTTAATGGAATCAAATCGCACGATTAGGAATCAAGAAGGGAAGTACTCCTACAGCCCTGTAGCCTCTAGAAGATAAGTACAGACGTCTTCGTACTGATCCACAAGACTCTACTATACTTGCTCATGACTCGTAAAACCTAGGGGAACCTAGAGCTCTAATACCACGTTGTCATGACCCAAAACCTATGGGTTGTGATAGCGCCGGACACCACTGTCAGGCAAGCCGACCCCTTAATCAGTTGGAACACTTTCCTGTTTAACATTTTAGAAATCGTTGCCTTTGTTGCATTTCATAATTTAAATAAATAAATTTCGTAATTTAAATACGGCAGGAAATCAACTTAATACAAAAAAAAAATACCAAGACATCCCCAGAACCCGGTGACACAAGTACATGAGAAGTTTCTACGAATTTATACAATTATAAAACTCTTGTCCGAGAAATAAATAGGACAAAGGAAATAGAGATACAATGCAAAGATATAGAAAGAAGGAGACTCTGTCAACTGCGGAACGCCTCCGGATGAATGCAACCCGAGTTCTCCAAATCGATCACTGTACTAGAAAGGTACTTGTGCAACAAAATGCAAAGAAAGTGTAGTATGGGTACATATACATATATGTACCCAGTGAGTATCCCGTCTAAACTCGAAGGAGTAGTGACGAGAGGTCGACTAGATACTCACTAAGATCCAACAATATAATATGAAAAGAGATATGGCTAAAGCAGTAGGCATGTGAAGCAGAAATCAACAACTACATAGGCAAATAATGTAATCTAGGTAACAATTGAAAATGAACTGCAAGTGTCAAATCCTCCATTTACACAATACCTGACAATCCCACTATAAGTGACTCAGACTCAAGTGATAAAACAATACCAGAACAAGACAACCAGCCGGAGTCATAAGGGTGGTCATAAGGACTGAGGTCATAAGCTAACCCGCGATCGCGAATCATACCTGCGACTCGCGTGCTGACTCAATAGTAATAAGCTGACCCACCATCGCGCATCCAGTCTGCGACTCGTGTGCTGACTCGATAATGATAAGCTCCCCACGATCGTGCATCATGCATGCGACTCGTGTGCTGACTCGATAATGATAAGCTCCCCACGATCGCGCATCATGCCTGCGACTGGTGTGCTGAATCGATAATAATAATATATAAGCTGACCAACGATCGCATCTCCAGTCTACGACTCGTGTGATAACTCGATAATGATAAGCTCCCCACGATCGTGCATCATGCATGCGACTCGTGTGCTGACTCGATAATAATAATATATAATCTGACCCACGATCGCGCATCCAGTCTACGACTCGTGTGCTGACTCGATACCATAATATATAAGCTGACCCACGATCACGCATCCAGTCTGCGATTCGTGTGCTGACTCGATAACAATAATATATAAGCTGACCTACAATCGCGCATCCAGTCTGCGACTCGTGTGCTGACTCGATAACAAGTGCATATACATATATAGGTACATATGTGTACCGACTCAACAGTGAACTCAACAGGACTGTGCCAATACCACTGTAGCCAATTGGGATTGAAATCATAATATTTCACCTTTCCATGTCATCTCAACAACAATCACAACTAACAATACATACAAGGTACAAATAAGGCACATAGAGGAATGCTCGTGAGTCCTAAAGCAACCCGACATAGCAATATAGTCGCCACGTACGGACTCTCGTCACTTGTTATGTACGCGGCCCCCACAACATGTATACATAACAAATAAGGAACCTATGGGGACATTCCCCCTTTACAAGGTTGGAAAGGAGACTCACCTCGCTCCGAAGTTCCAAAACCGGCTTCTAAGCCCTTCCGACGACTCCAATGGATGCACAACACCCCCAAACTAACCAAACAATGACAAACCAATGAAAATATACTCTAATATTTACTAAAAATTCAGATTATATAATTTCCCAACTCCGCTCAAGGAATTGACCAAAATTCCCTCCGTCCCGGATTCCGAAATTTCTCGAAGATAAATTATACTCATAACTTTACTAACTCAAATATATAATTTACTCAAATAGTCATTCTCAATTCGTGGTTAAAGTCCAATTTACCAAATTTTCTAGGTTTTCTCCCACAAATCCCAATTTCCTACTAATTTCCATGTTCAAATCTATGTACAACCTTGTATTTAACTAAAAAATGGAAGTAATTTACTTACCTAGTGATGCTTGGTAAAAATCCTCTCTTGAAGCTCCTCCAAAATCGTCCAAACCAAAGAAGAAGTGAAGAAATGACCAACAAATCTAGGATTTATAACATTCTACCCAGGCCATTTTCGCCCCTGCGGTCCAATACCCGCACCTGTAGCTCCGCACCTGCGGAAGTTCTATCGCAGGTGCGGCTCTAACTCATCCCAGCAAAAATCTCGCACCTGCGACCCTTCGTCCGCATCTGCGCCTTCGCAGGTGCGGAAATAACCTCGCACCTATGGTCCTCAGCCCAGCCAGCCAACCTCGCACTTGCGGCGTCCAAGCCGCTCTTACGGCTCCGCACCTGTGGCCAAAGCCTCGCAGGTGCGGTCACACCAGACACCAGCAGCCTTCAGCTCTTTTCCAACTTCAACTTTGATCCGTTAACCACCCGGGATCCACCCGAGGCCCTCGGGATCTCGTCCAATTACACCAACCTTTCCCAAAACATAACACGGACTTGTTCGAAACCTCAAATCACACCAAGCAACATCAAAACGACGAATCGCTCTCAAATCCAAATGACTTAAGAAATTTCAGCTTCCACATCTGATGCCGAAACCTGTCAAATCAAGTCCGATTGACCTCAAATTTTGCACACAAGTCATATTCGATATTTCGGACCATCTCCAACTTCCGGAATCACATTCCGACCCCGATATCAAAATCTCCACTTCCAGTTGGATTCTTCAAAACCATCAAATATCTATCTTTAGCCAAATGACTTCAAAATGACCTCCTGACCTCCGAATTCACTTCCGATCGCGCTCCCAGCTCCAGAATCACTATACGGAGCTACGTCCTGACTAAGAATCCCAAACAGACATCTACATGACCCAAATGACTTATAACCCATATTTATGAAATTCTTCTGAAATGCTATCTTCCATAATATACGCCGAAACACTCCCGGGTCATCCAAAACCCGATCCGGACATATGCCCAAGTCCGAAATTATCATACAAACCTGCTGGAACCTTCGTATCCCAATTCCGAGGTCGTTTACTCAAATTTCTAATCTTACTCAATTTCTTCAACTTCGGGCTCCCGAAATAAAAAAAAATTTCTTTCAATTCAACCCCGATCTTCATGAATTTCAATTCTGACCATACACATAAGTCGATATGCCTGAAATGAAGTTGTTCATGACTTCCAACTACTGAATGACGCGCTAGAGATCAAAACGACCGGTCGGGTCGTTACACGTATGGACCTACCCGCGGTCACAGATGATTGGGCCGTTTAGGCTTTTCCTCAAGTACTAAACATACGAAGTTCGGTGCCTCACGATAGTTAATGCAGAATTTAATTGAATACCCAACTGTAACCTGGGCCAATGTGCACAATCGGTACCAATCAAAAATTAGGGTCGAAGATGATCAGTTAGGAGCTCCTTCTAGGTCTGTTTATCCAAACAGGCCCTGTCGCGCCCCCCTTTTTCCTCGCACGGGTTAGGTACGCGGAGATCGGGTTTCATGACATTCTTGACAACTCCTTAAAGGTTAAAGGAAGAGTCGCCACCTAACAATTTTATGGTGCGTTAGGGAACCTAGAATAATTAACTCATAAACTAGTTTGCATTACCAGAGATTGGGTAAGGGCTTGAAGTTATCCCAAGGTGAAGGTGTTAGGCACCCTTCAAGATCCACAATTGTGGGTCCCAGCCAAGTAGTTTTGTGAATTTGGATAGTAAACAAGCAAGGCTCACGTAAGAGGGTATTTCAAGTAAATAATGAAATTATTAAAAGAATAGCGAAGTAGAATCATAAAAATGTCCTAGGTTTTAAATCAATATGGATCACATCAATGCAATACCCGGTATGTCACGCCTCGAAGAGGTGCTACACGTGGTAGTAGCGCACCGGTCATCATATCCATATTCTACCCTTCCCACCCCGTTAAGGTATTTAAAACGCGTGTGTCGGTCACGAAGCTTATTGCCTGCTATTACCCGTCCCATTCTATAAGTCTTGTAGGGTATTTAGGACTACTAATCCTACAAAGTGAGTACTAGGTTGAACCCCTAGGTTCTAAAGGATAAAATTCTAAGCGACATGTAAAACAAATAGGACTACAGATATGGGGAACACATAAGGGCAGATACGAGGCTCACAGATCCCTCCACAGGTAAACACATAGATAGCACGTCTCAAACACAATCAAAGTCTCAAAATCAGGATTCAAAACAGGAGTTCTATGTTGGAAAACTGTAGGTTTCAGAAGTTTTGGGTTTCTTGAAACTCAATAATAAAGCAGGAAACATAATAGTTTTGAGAAGAGTGATTGATTAAAATCCAGTAATTTAAAACAATACCAGGAATTGAAAAGTGCGTAGCAATTTAGAAGTCTTTAATAAAAGAGACGAATAATTTTGAAAAAATCAGTAGTCATAAGTAAAGCAAGATTTTAAATAAAGCAGATAATGTCAAACGTGAGTGACTTACTTTGAAATCTAATAATTCACAATAGGACAAGAACCATTAGTTTAAAAGAGTTTTAGTAAAAGAGAATGAGTGCACAATTTCAGAACCCAATAATTTTAAAATAGGACAAGGAGTGAACTCATTCTAAAATCCAGTAGTTCAAAGAAACACTCGGAGCAGGAGTCTAATAAACATCAGCAAAGAGGAAGTGAATGCATGATCGGTGATTTGAAAATAGAGCAGGAGTTTTAGGAAAAATAGGGTGAATTTCAAAAAGGGAAAAAAAAGAGTGAAGGCAGCAAAATTTCAAGGATTTCAAAAGAGACTAATTAGTTCTAATATCAGCCAAGTGCAAAAAATGATTAGTTGGTTTTAGTGTGTATTAGGCCTAAGGTTTGCCTAGGCGGGCATATACACTGCCTATTTATTTTAAAGGGTGAACATGCAGATTTTAGCCTTGATTTTAAAGACGTGCAGGGTGATACATTTGCAGAAAACGTTTCAAACTACTTAATCACATTTTAGCAATATTATTAGATTAGATTCGTAATGACTAGGTGTTTGACAGAGTATAGTTGCAAACAGACATGCTGAACGCAGAGTCCTAGAGAACATGATATCTAATGCTCACATGGATACCTAAAACATGGTTTCTAAATGTAGTACTTATGAGAATGCAACAGTAGTAACATTATGGCAATTTCATTACTTTATCAGAGTTGTTAATGGTGAGCACGGTTTGTGATATATCATGAATATAATATATATGCTGAAATAAAAACCTAACCATAATTTCTAATGCATGAGATGCATGTCCTGAACAGGATGTCTATTGCACACATAGGGAAATAAACCTCTGGTCATGATTTCTACCCGTTACTATACTAAACATGCATAACCCCTCCCATATCAACTATCCAACCCCAATTATTCGCTTACAAACTATTACAAACCAAGAATAATAAATTACATCACTTAAAGGAAAATAAGAAGCTAATTCTATAGGGAGCCTTCAATCAGACCCATATCTCCCAACCTCAATCCTTTCGAGTTTCACAGCCTTTCATGGTCCGGGTGCGGCAAAGCTCCCTAAGAACATCGTGGGTCCCTAGCCAATACCAGCACCCAGACATATTTGCCAAAGTTGAGTATGTGCAGTGTGGAATCACCAATCTTAGTGCGTCAAAGTTCATAGGGAACTCAAGGGGTTCCCTAAGCAATGCTCACACTGAGGAGGTGGAACTTAAGTTTCTAGGAATAATGTGAAGTGCTAGGAGTGAGTTTAAAAGAGGAATAGAGGTTTTGGAAAAGAGTTCAGTTGAAAAACTCTACAACTAAAGAATTATTTTGAAAAAATAGCTTTTGAAAATAGTAGTAAGGTCATAGAAGTAATAGACCAATCAAACAATTTCAGCAATACAAAAACAATGGGGATTGGGGACAAATAAGTCACATAATAATCAGGAAGAGCCACATAGATTTAGTAAACTGGTAGACATAGTTGCACAAATCAGAGAGGTTCAGGGGACAGATAAGTGAAACTAAACAATGTTGAACAGCCTAATAGATGCATATAGGAATAGACTGAACATATGAACATTATTAACTCAGCCAAAGCATATCAGTCCTATAGAGACAAAGCATGGTAAGTACCAATAGAGAAAAACAAGAGATTAATCACATGTTGAATAGCAAAAACACAAATAGAAGAAGATCAGGAATATGACAAACTGAAATAGTAGTAAACACATTGGTTTGACACTGGAATATTAATTCAAAACATACCAGTGAGAAAAGAGCAGGCGGAATGAAAGAGCCAAATGAGCACAATGATTAGCCTTGGCTTATAGTCGGCTAACAGTAACCAAGAACAAAAGAAGAGAGTAGTAGAGCAATGAGATTTGTAAGAAAGACAGAGTTTTTAACACAAGTCTGCATGTCTGTGTTATTGAAAAACATAGAGTATTTATAGTTGAAAACAAGTAGTAAAAAATAATGTAAGAATTACTAGGGCATGGTAATAAAAGAAGACAGAATCCAATCAGTGTAAGAAAAATACATGGTTCCCTTAAATCAAGGATTTCAAACTCAAAAATGGTAAAGACATATAGCCATATAAGGTAAATGAAAATCAGTATAAGGTTTAAATAAGGAAAGAATCCAGGTCTGTTAAGTAACAAGGGACTTGGAATTAATTAACCAAGAAATCAATACAATCATTCCCTTAATTCAAGGGATTAATATTCAAATGGTAACATATATAAGCAAGGTAAAGGATCAGTCAAGACTCAATCAAGGAAAGAATAAGGTTTACTAAGCAATAGGGTAAACAATTAAGACCAAGGTTCAAAATATTTTAATTAAGGCAATGACCAGTAGAAATAAATTACCACAGACGAGTCAATCAATTTGGATAGCAATAAAGGAAGGTCTGTCAATCAAACCTCTAAGTATGGAGTCCAACATATAAACATATAAGTGTCACAATCATGTAAATAGACAGGAGTACTCAGACATAGTAGACATGCAAGTTTAAAGATGCAAGTCGGAACAACCCTAGTAGTCACAAGCATAAGTGAGGCTAATGAAGCTCAGTAGCACTATTCAAACAACATAGTCGCAGAGACTCAAGCAAATAGAAACGAAAAGTCATGCCTGTACACAGAGTCACGTATAGAGGTCTATAAAAATTAGAGTTTCACCATAGGCAAGTTAGAAAGTAGTAAAAACATAGAATCATTTGAGATATGCAGAGAATAGTTTAGACATAAAGAGGAAATCAGTATAAAACAAATGTAGAAAAACTCAGAGAAACCTTAATTTTAAAAAGTAAGCAGGAAACGTTTAAAGCTGATGGATCTTAAAGATCGAGTAGAGAATAGTGTAAAACATAAAGGAATAAGCTTAAATTGCTAAAAATACCAGAGATTTAAGAGGTTTAAGTCAAAATTAGGGTTTCATAAGAAACCAGAGAAAAATAGGAGAACATGTCGTGAAACTCAAAGGTCATGGTGGTTCTGGCATAGTCGAGTCAAAACCCCACCGGAGAAAGGTGGGAAACAACCCAAGCAGGAGCTCCAGTAATGAGTTAGACAGGTCGATACCATTGGAGGCTTCAGAGATGAAGTGAACCGGAGAGAGAAGGCATCATGGAGGCTGGTGGTCAAAAAGATGGTGGTTGTAAAAGGCCAGAGAAGGGAGGAGCTTCATCGGAGAAGGAGGTGAACATGGAAGGTTCTATAGAGAAGGGAGAGAGAGAGACCAGAGATAGAGAGAGAGTTGGTCTCGAAGAGTGAGGGGTCGGGGAAGGGGTAGTTAGGAATTAATTATGGTAAGAACAGATCTGGGCCGTTGATCTCATTTGATCAACGACTCAGATTAATTGGGGGTTGGGCGGGGTCATTTGGTGGTCTGATAGGTTGGGTAATTGGGTTTAAGGATTGGGTTAAAAATGTGGCTAAAAGTTAAATACCCAATAAAATCGATAATTAATTGACTAAAATAGCCAATAATTATAATAAACAATGAAATCAAGTTAAAATAGGTAAAATCGGAGCAATTAACTAATATTAGGTGTAAAAATGCAAAATATTTGAATTGAAATAGTGCAAAAATGTCCAATTGGGCCATAATTGTAAAATTATTGTAATTGAAATTAAATAAGACCCAATTGACTATATTTGTGAAATAATTGAATTTTACTAGATAAAGAATAATTATGACTAACATACTAAGCTAGGAAATATTTTATGAATTATTTAAATATGAAATATTAAATAAACAGGAAAATAAATTAATAAGAAATATGGAAAATAAGGAAAGATGCTCATTATTACAAAGAGTAATTTTGAAAGCTGGTATGCAAGTTTGAAAATAATTTGAGAAAAAATTAGGTATCAACAGGCCCGTCGGCAGAATTCAAAAGGATATCGACCAAAAACCATGATCAAACAGAGATCGGTATCAACCATACGGTGGAGATCACGGAAAGAGCGGTCCTAGACGCAACCCTATTCGAAGTGATAGAAGAAATGATCGAGGACAGATCTCCCGAGGGCTCATGAGTAGGAGTGGTTTGAATAGAAATGTAGATCCCAAAGAAGCACCACGACTATTAGAATGCAACTTCGACGTCGATGCATCAAATTGTATTGGCCATCGGGTGGATCAAAGACACCATGTGGCCCCGACCCCTATAGACTAATCTTGCCCAGAGAAATCATAATCAAATGTGAAAATATCATGGCACTCATAGTCATATAACAGAAGACTGCAAACAGTTGAGGGAGGAGGTAGCCTGTTTGTTCAAAAAGGGCATCTTCGTGAAATCTTGAGTGGTCGGGCTAAGAACCACTTTAGAAACAGAGATTCAAACATACAGAATGAGCCAGAAGAGCCACACCACGTGATCCACATGATTGTTGGAGGGGTCGATATTCCTCAGGGACCCGTATTAAAACGCATCAATGTGTCGATCACAAGGGAAAAGTCGACTCAATACTATGTACCGGAAGGGACCTTATCTTTCAATGACAAGGATTCAGAGGGGATGTCACAGCCCCCACAATGATGCACTAGTAACATCAATTATTATTAATAAAATTCAAGTTAAATGTGTTTTGATTGATTTAGGTAGCTCAACCAAAATTATTCGATCGAGGGACATAGAAAAACTTGGCCTACAAGATCAATATGTGCCCGCATCCCGAGTACTTAACGACTTCAACATGGCAAGCAAAACCACCAAAGGCGAAATTATATTGCCAGTGAACATGGCCGGAACCATCCAAGAAACAAAGTTCCATGCGATCTAGGGTGACATGATGTACAACGCCCTGCTCTAAAGGCCTTGGATCCATAACATGAGGGTGGTACCCTCGACCCTTCACCAAGTTCTAATGTTCGCGACATCGGAGGAATCAAATAAGTATATAGGGATCAACCCGTCGCCAAAGAGATGTTTGCAGTCGATGAAGTGATACATGTATCGGCGCTCTCATAATCAAAGGGATCGGAGTTAAAGGGAAAGCAGGAGGCCAAATAGCAACCACAGACACCGGCCTTGACCCAATTGCAGGAGTAAAGGATCAACGAGGATGATGACACTGGATCCCTCGATCCTTCATATTTCCCGATGACTCTGACGCCACTAAATCAACAGTCGAATAACTGGAACAACTCACACTGACCGACCATCGGCCCGAACGAAATGTATACCTGGGCAAGGGGCTAATCCCCGAGCTCAGGAACAAACTTATTCATTTCCTTAAATCTAACATAGATTTCTTTGCCTGGTCCCATCTCTATATGACAAGGATCCCACCAGAAATTACTACCCATCGATTAAGCCTGGAAACGAAGTGCCATCAAGTAAAGCAAAAAAGAAGGCCCTAGTGCGAGGTTAAGCACACAGTCATCAAGGACGAGGTAACCAAACTTCTCAAACTAGGGTCCATTCGGGAAGTAAATATGTCGTGAATAGTTAGCAAACGTAGTAGTAGTCCCTAAGAAGGGAAATAAACTTAGAATGTGCATAGATAATAAAGATTTGAACAACGCGTGTCGTAAGGATTCCTTTCCTTTGCCTAATATCAATCTTATGATAGATGCCACGGCCGACCACGAGATTATTACATTTCTCAATGCCAACTCCGGGTAGAACCAAATATAGATGAACGGGGAGGATCAGGAAAAGGCCCGTTTATCACCAAATATGGCACATATTGTTATTATGTAATGCCGTTCGGACTAAAAAATACTGGTACAACATTTGAACGCCTAGTGAACCGAATGTTTGAATGACAAATAGGAAAATCAATGGAAGTTTATATTGATGAAAAGTTAGTTAAGTCACTGCGAGAAGAGGACCATTTAAAACATTTGTTGGAAACTTTCGATATACTGAGGAAGTATAATATGAAGCACAACCTAGAAAAGTGCGCCTTCGGGGTTGGCTCGGGCAAGTTTCTTGGCTTCATGGAATCCAATCGAGGAATCTAGATCAACCCCGATAAAATCAAAGCTATCGAGGATATCAGAGTCGTAGATAATGTAAAGGATGTACAAAGGATAACGGGGTGCATAGCTGCCCTAGGCGATTCATTTCGAGGTCTTCATATAGGAGCCACCGATTATTCTCGCTGCCTAAGAATAAAAGTAGTTTTTCATGGACTCCGAAATGCCAACAAGCTTAAGAAGAACTAATGCAATATTTATTGATCCCGCCGCTGCTTCATACCCCGAAAGCGGATGAGCAACTCTACTTGTACTTGGCAGTCTCATAAATAGTGATAAGTGGAGTCCTAGTCTGACAAGAATAAGGTACGCAATTCCCTGTTTATTATGTTAGTTGGACCTTAGGTGAGGCCGAAACCAGTTATCCACACTTAGAAAAATTAAATCTTGTTTTAATAAGCGCCTCTAGGAAATTAAAATTGTTTCCAATGTCATCCAATATGTGTTGTAATGACCTATCCTCTTCGCAATATTTTTCACTAATCCGAGCTTTCGAGTCGATTGGCCAAATGCGTCGTCAAGATCGATGGGTATGATATCGAGTATCGACCCCGAACAACCATCAAGTCTCAAATATTGACAGACTTCGTGGCTAACTTCACTCCAGCCTTCGTACAACCATCAAGTCAAAGTATCGACCCTGAACAACCATCAAGTCTAAAATCGAGTATATCTTCGGGGGTGTGGACCCTCTTCACAGATGCTGGTTCGAACGCGAAGTGTTTCGAGCTCGGTATCGTTCTAAAACCACCCATGGGTAATACTATTAGACAATCTATTAGGAATTTGAGATTAACTAACAATGAGGCCGAGTATGAGGCCATGATTGCAGGTCTTGAGTTGGCTACAAGTTTGGGAGTAGAGGTCTTCGAGGACAAATGTTATTCTCTCCTCATGGTAAATCAAGTTAACAGGACTTTCGAAGTCCGAGAAGAACGAATATAGATGTACTTGGATAAGCTACAAGTAACTCTACATCGATTTAAAGAATGGACCTTACAACATGTACCTTGAGGACAAAACAACGAGACCGATGCTCTTGCAAACTTACGGTCATCGGTCGAAGATGACAAACTCAACTCAAGGGCTGTCGTACAACTCATGAGATCGGTTATCGAAGAAGTCCACGCCGAAATAAAATCCACAAGTCTTACCTGGGATTGGAGGAACAAGTACATAGAGTACTTAAAGAATGGGAAACTTCCATCAGATCCAAAGGAGACGAGAGCTTTACGTACAAAGGCAACACAGTTCACTTTGTCCGAAGACAAAACGCTATTTAGAAGGATGTTCGATAGACCACTGGAAATGTGTTTAGGACCGGGAAATATCGACTCCGTCCTAGGGGAAGTTCACGAAGGCACTTATGGGAATCATTCTACTGCCGAATCATTGGTCCAGAAAGTAATCATAACATGATACTATTGGATCGATGGAGAAGAATGCAAAGAAATTCGTTAAGAAGTGCGACAAATGTCAAAGGTATGCACTGATGATTCACCAGCCTTGAGAGCAGCTCCATCCGGTCTATCCCTATGGCCGTTCATGAAACGGGGAATGGAAATTGTCGGCCCTCTTCCATCGGCCCCAGGTAAAGCTCATTTAATTTTATTTATGAGTGATTATTTTTCTAAGTGGGTTGAAGAACATGCTTTCGAGAAAGTCAGAGAAAAGAAAGTCATAGACTTTATATAGGACCACATCATATGTCGATTCGGGATGCCTGCCGAAATTGTATGTGATAATGGGAAGCAATTCATTGGCAGCGAAGTGACTAAATTTCTCGAGGATCACAAAATCAAAAGAATTTTATCGACACCTTATCATTCTTGCGCAAACGGACAAGCCGAATCGACCAACAAAACCATTATTCAGAATTTTAAAAATAGATTGACCGATGCTAAAGGAAAGAGGTGAGAGATACTGCGTGAAGTTCTTTGGGCATACCGTAAAACATCGAAGAAGTCTAGTACTGGAGCAACACTGTTCTCGTTAGTCTAAGGCGCCGAAGCTCTTATCTCGATCAAGGTTAGAGAGCCTAGCCTCATTTTCTTATATGCAATAGAAGAATCGAATCACAAGGACATGCAAATGAGCCCAGATTTGTTGGGGAAAAAACGCGAAGCCGCCCTGATTCATTTGGCCGCACAAAAATAGCGGATTGAAAGGTACTACAATAGAAAATCCAATCTTCTACATTTTAACATGGGGCACTTGGTGCTAATAAAAGTCACCCTCAATGCCCGAAATCCAGATGAAGGAAAATTGGGTCCGAACTGGGAAGGATCATATCATGTCCTCGAAATCATCAAAAAACAATCCTACAATCTCGGCACGATGAACGAAAAACAACTACAGAGCAATTGGAACGTATCGCTCCTAAAATGATACTATTGCTAAGGTACGGCCTTTACATTTTCATTTATATTTTAAACTTACTCTTGTAGGTGTTCGATCAAAAATAGAGATGGATTCTTCAACATGAAGTTTTTAGGTCTGAAAGCACGCGTCACTCGTATTCCCTTAGACTGGTTTTGTCCCAAATGGGTTTTCCGGCGAGGTTTGGAACGATGCATCCATTGATCATACTAACTTAGAACCATTCAACAGTATCTGAGGCTTCATTATAATCAACCTCAAACATTGGGGGGCATTTCCCTCGACTGTCAACTTTGTTATGAGGAAATTACTTCCTGGCAGTAGGGTCTCGATGGGTAAATTTTGTAAGGTCCAAATGGTCAAATGAATCGTGCCCGTATAGGTTTCTATGTGCCCGTATTTGAGTTCAATCATAGATCATAACTAGAATTCAATAACTACCCCCACGCTCGGGGATTGCTGTCCGAAAAATAGACGGGATCGTATTATTAAAACTTCGAGATCGTAAGACCTTATTGGCAACCCTTGATTTTTATAGGCCACGACCACCCTACTCGAGGATTGACACTTCGGGCAAGCTTGAAGTAGAACGGGAAAATAAACCCAAAAGGAAAATCCTTAATTAAAGAGGCTACGTCCTAACTAACACGGTTCGGAGACGTCCGAATTTCGTACCAAAATAGGCCTTCAAATTTTTCATAAACCGGTTAAAAAGGATACCCCCAGCAAAATCATAAAAGGCTTAGATAATATCAAGCCTTGAAAAATTTAACGAGTACTAAATTGTTCGAACTCTCGAACAATTCCTTATTTCATGCTAAGGAATTACAAATTTTACAAATGCAAATGATAAAAAACTTTTTCAAGTCGTAAGGGGGAGAAAGCCATAAACATCCTTTTTACAAAAGCCATATCGGCCAAATACAAAAGCCTAAGGGCTATTTTTTCTTTGAGTTCGAGAGTACGTCCTCACTCAAATAATAACCTAAGGGTTACCTTATTTTGAGTTTGATCAAGCACTCTCTCGATCATAAAAACTTTGCGTTCGGTTTCGATCAAATTGCCAAAACCTCGGACCTTAGAATACAATTTCATAAGGAAACAAAGGAAGAAAATTTTCACAAGACGGAAAGCAAGATTTTTTTTATATATATGTTAAAAAATTATTTGTAAGCGAAGCATGGCCCGATCGAAATTATATACAAAAAGCCAAAATTACATTAAAAGAAGCATGAAGAAAAGATACAGATTCCAAGGGCCTAGTCTTCTCGGGGAGAAACATCTTCACTCTCAGGGCCATCTCCACTCTCGAACCCGCTCATGCTCCCGGAATTTTCATCATCGGGAAAAGACAACACTTTGTCTTCAGCTTCAAGCTCTTTTGCACTCTCGATCTCGGAAGTAAGATCCAAGCCACGAGCGTGGATCTCCTCGAGAGTCTCCCTTAGAGACTGGCATTTGGCATGCTCGACAACCAAGTGTGCTCAAACTTGAGTAGCTTCAGCAACCTCCTTTGCTCGAACCTAAGAGACTTTGGTGTTGGTCCGGTAGACGGCCACAATTGCATCAACATTAGCCTTGGCCGTTTCAACCTCAGATTTGGCCTCTGCAAGTTTTGTGACCAGCTTCTCTCGATCGGAAGTTGTTGAACCCAACCGAGACTGAAACTCCTCCATTTTCTTGGCTTGCACCAAGCTTTTCACTTTCATACTTTGGCGTTGGTTTTTAGAATATGAGAGTTGAGCTCGGGCAGCCTCATTTTCTGAGGCAAGACGATCCACATTTTTCTTTCACGCTATGGTCTCCTCCTTCACTGAATCCACTTCCTCACGAACTTGCCCTATTATATCAAGCTTTTCCTGGACCTATGGGATCTAATTGTTAGCCACCATGCCCTAATCAGTATCATTAACTTCTAAGATTCTTCTTATCTGCTTGGCCAAATTAGTTTATTCTTTTGAGCAGCTTCTAGCTCAGCACGAAGGCCATTTGCTTCCTTTTCTCTTTTGTCACTGAGATGCTTGAAGGCGTCTTTCTCCTCAGTGAGCCCCTGGATTTTGGCCTCATATCGGCTCAGCTCCCCTCAATATCGAAAGAAAGCTTCATGATGAAGCACCGGGGCCTACAAAAATAGAAAAGAAAGAATTATATGAAATGAGAAAAACTCAAGTATGAAAATTGATATTGAAAAAAAGAGTAAAGGTTTACCCGGTTCAGAGCCTATTAGGCCTCGTTAAAAAGACAAGGTGATCCCACCTCGTCCATCAGAGCTTGGTCTTTCTCCGTAACCAAACTCCGAAGGCAAATATCCATCCCTACGGGGGCAGCAAGAACTCGTGCAACCTCTGAGACCGTGATAATAATTGTTCGTTTGAAACCGGGATCAACACTAAGGGCCGAACACTGGTTGGTCAGTCAGAAACTCGGGGAAGCTTCACCCGAGCTCTTCTTCGGTACCTCAAAATCACTCAGACTAGCGACATCATATATTCCGATTAAATAACCATGGAAAGGATCCTCCTCTCTGTACGTTCTTTCATCGTGAAAGGTCTTCACAGCCCGAGCCTCCTAAATCATTTCCTCGGAGAATGAAGGAAACGAGGGGGAGTCTTCGATTTCTATCGCCCCTAGTAAATCTTTGGGGGTACTTTCTCTGCCTCGAGGAACCTCGAGCCCAGCCTCCAGAACAACATCGACCTCCTCCTCAACGGCTTTCTCACCTTGAGGTGTGGCACACTCGGCTCTAGCCGACTCAGGGACTTCGATCAAATCTTCTCATGGGACCCTATCAGGTCGGGGTAGAATGTTTTCATCTTCGACCAACTCGGTGACCCATTGAGTCTAGGTATTAGCTCGTGTTCGGGACGCCAACCCAGAATCATAATCTTTTTCTTCTTGGTCTTCTTCTTCTTGTTGTTCTTTTTCCTCCCTTAGAAGTTGGACTGACTGCTCAGTCATGGGGATAACGTTCTTCTTGGGTTTGCGAGCCGCTCTCTTTTTGGGCTTTTGCCTCTCGGAGGTCGAGGCCCTCTTCTTCTTGCTCTCCTTCACCGGCTATTATATAGGAGGTGAGGTTTTTTCATCACTGGACGGGGGCCTCATCAATGCATATTTTCCGAGACCTATAAATGAAGAAACTGATTAAGCTCGGAAAAGTGTTTAAGCAATGACCAAATCGCTAAGTCAGGAACAAGGCTTACCATGATTTTTAGCCTCCCACCTGCCCTTTGATAAATTGCTCCATGAGCGCTCAGCATGTGTTGATGTCGAGACCAAGCTCCTAACCCGATTCTCGAGATGAGGAACCGCACCCGGCATCCAAGCAGCAGCAACACCATGAAAAATAGCGATAAGGGAAGATGAAAAAGTGAAAATAACAAGCAGAAACTAAAAATGGAGTCATACTTACGTTTAATATTCCATTTATCGGGAAATGGCATTCTCTAAGCCGAACTAGGTCAGTGGTACTCACTCGTACGAATCAGCCCATCCAACCCCGGTCTTTGTCTTCGTCTATGCTCGAGATGAGTGCCTTGGTGGCCCGGCGTTGGAGCTTTATTAGCCCACCTCGATAAAGTCGAGGGCTATACAATATTATGAGATAATCGAGGGTGAAAGGAAGCTCGTCGATTTTGCTCACAAAAATGCAGAGCAATATCACAATCCTCTAGAAAGAGGGCTGAATTTGGCCCAAGGTAACTTGGTACTTCTTGCAGAAGTCTATGATGACAGGATCAAAGGGGCCCAACATGAAAGGGTAAGTGTAAACACTCAAGAACCCTTCCACGTGGGCAGTGATCACTTCTTCTGGAGCCGGTATCACGACATCTTTTTTTCCCTAGTTGTAGTCTTCCTTCACTTGGTCAAGGAAGCTTTTAAATATCGAGCATATGTAGCTAGATACCGGTTTGCATAGATTAGGGACTGATGAGGTGTTATCGACTTTGAAGTTGAAACTAAGGACACACCCCACAAGAACAAACTCCTCTTGGCGTGGCTTCGTCATTTTTTTCTCGCCGGCCAGACGAGATGACGAAGCGTTATCTTTCTGCGGAACAATTTTTGACGTATATGCCATTTAGTTTTTGTGGGCAAAGAAGAATAAAGGTTGTAATACTTGGTAATTTAGAAGGAACAAACGGTGAGACTCAAAAACTTGAAAATAGGAAGCTTTGAAGAATGCAAAGACCTATGGAGATTAGAATGAAAAAGATTGAAAATGAAGTTTTAAAGAATCGAGAAAGGATCTATTTATTAATTTCGCGGAGACGGTTCAAAGCTGGTTGTGGCCGACCATCAACTAACGCATATTAAATGTCTGAGAAACTGTACAGACGAGACGTTTCAGTCACATCTTTCGCTTACGTCATGGTGCTTACGTCGTGACAAACTAGGATGAAGTTCGGAGACTCAATTTGTTTCTTGTCATTACACTCCAAGAAATGATGGACTATCTGTATATGTTTAAAATCGGGCTTGCCTAATTTTTTATGACTGATCGAGACGGGGTGACAGACCAAAGGTCCGACCTCACATTGTATCGAGCCACGATGCGAAGATGGATTGCCGACTTCATGAACCAAAGACCGATTGAGATCGAGACCAAGCGAGATCGAAACCAAAGCAGGATAAAGATGGAGCGAGACGGAAGGAATCCTCCTAAGTCAAACAACAGAAAGTCGAGATATCCGTGATCGGGCAAGGATCGTGTTGGAAATCATGGAACGTATCAAGTCAGGACCGGCTAATTAGTCAATCATGAGATTTCCTTATGTATTTAGAATTTTACAATAAGTAGAATTACTCTACTATATAAAGGGGGTTCTAATAATTTGTAAATATCACATTCATGCATAACAAAGCGATATAATAAGAAAATTCTCTTAAGCTATCTTATTTTCCTTTTCAATTATACATTCATTTGGTTTGAGGGCGATCCAGCTCGAGGGCCAGACTGCCTTTCATATCGGTTTGCTTTATTTTACAGTCAATTTCTAGCATTAATTTTCATATTCATCAATTTGTGCCTTGTGAAATCACGTATCCTTAAAACCACTTATAAAATTTAATTGTTATCCAATTTTAAGGGTATACAATCTTAAAATGAAATTAGACGCGCTATTTGTAAATCATGCCGCTTTACAATTTTGAATTTAAGAAAAATGACCTTTTTAGATCTCTTATGTGTAAGAGACAACTATGTTAAGTGTAAAAGTAAATCTCCCATGTGTAAAAAAAGAGCTAGGGTCATAAAACTTAAAAACAAGCCTATTTATTATTTTCAATGTTGTTCCCCAGTTACCAGATTGCTTTGCTCCATTAAATATTGAAAACAAATTTATACTTCATCTCCAAATTTCGCTTCTTTTATTTTATATTATGGTTTCTATGGAGCTTTCCTTGTAGGTCTTTTGTAAGAAGGTCAAGTTTTTAGGTTTTAAGCTGTTGCCTGCTATAATTTCATATTTATTTGGCAGGCTAATAGTGATGAGTGATCTTAAAGTGTTACTTCAAAAAGGACTACTAGCGTAGTCTCTATCCTAAAAAAATTCCTTGGCTCTGCTTATGTGTCCTTTACAAATGAAATGGCATCCCTTATATAGGAGCGTACAATTGTAACAATTCCCATACTTAATTTGGGATCATTAATGCGATTAATTGTCATGCAACTGTAATGGAAACATTTATGATTAAGGATTACTTGTAACCACATCGATTTCCCTTCCTTATTAACTTCTGGATCGTGTATCTTCCATATTTTTAGCCTTTATTCATTCCGCTCTTGTTTCCATCCTTATAATTGTCAGGTCCGGTTTGCTCTTCAATATAACCATGTGGGTGTTTCTGCCGTGCCTTTCCTGCACACGTTAATTCCTTATGTCAACGTTCCACGTATCATGCCTTGTCAGTTTGTTGACAGTCTACGTGTCATGTCTTTTTTTTCCACCAATGCAAATAGTCACTATACTTTTTTAATATTCTCAACTAAATATTCAGGAAGTGGTAAGTTTTTATAGCGGGAATTCTTTGCCTCCGTTTCTCGAGTATCATTATGCCTTCCTCTAAATCGATGCGACATATGTCACATTCATTTGATGCTCATGTCATGTGGCTTCGTATGATTGGATTTGTTGTTTAAGAACTTTTAAGGGTTTTCTGTGGTTGCGTCAGTCATGAAGTGACAGTTCCATTATGACGCTTCATAATTGTCACGGCCCAAACTCAGGGAGCGCAACCTGCGCTCAACCGAGTGAACCCGGCTGAGTAAGCCTATTAGATTTCTTTCTACCCAAACTCATCCATGAATAAAGAGGAGATGTACTCCATTAATCAACCACTGAAAAGCTTTCGTTAATAACTCCCATTTCGTTACCATTAGCAACTTCGTTATAATTTCACAATTATTACAAGTTTTCAGATATAATCAATGAAAAAGAAACATGTTAATACTAACATTTCTAGTTTGACTCCCAAAATCAAACACCACCCACGACTTGTCTATGAAGCCTCTAAGTACAATAGAAGAGTAATATGAAAATGCTGGCAACAAGGCCCCGACTATACCTTAAACGCAATACATGAGTAACAAAAGATACATGACCCCAAAAAGAAGTGGGGCTCACCAAGTCAGCTGAACAGAGTGTACCGCTATCACTGATAAATGCCACCCGTTGTGGAACCAACTGCATCCATTAAATATGCAGCTCCCCCGGCAAAAGGGACGTTGGTACCATCGAATAGCACTAGTATGCATGGATAAAAGTCTTCTTTCAAAATAGAATGAGCATATAAAAAAAAATTCATAGAAACACCAAGTCACCATCAACAGTATCCAAATTCCCAAAATGAAACATAACAATTATCAAAATAGGAAAATAATATATAATTTTTGTTGAGATATCATTAGCACCGATATACCACCGTCTTTGTTAGCACGTAGTTCAATCACACCTAATCGGCTAGGTCATCTCCCCACAAACAATGTGGATTGACATGTGATACAAAACAAGTTGTTACCAAGAGTAGTACCACCATGTGTGCAACATGGCGTCCGATCTTCACCCAATCAGCTAAGCCGCCTTCCCACATATGCCGTGTGGGTTGACTATTCCAACTCACAGCTATTACCTGTTTCATCCTAATTAAGGGGCATAATCATAATTACACCAATATTTCAATTTCATCCCAAATAAAGGGAATAATCACAATCCACACATACATCGACACGTTTAGTTTTAGGTGTGAGCCTTATGACCCACCCTTGCTCGGTTTTACTAATGATACTCCCAAAAAATATTATTTGATTTGCACATAAAAGTAACAAAATTACAAATATGTTCATATCAACATATTTCACATTGTATATACCTTCACTAATATTTTCACCCAATCACAACAAAAATATTTCCTTGGCTCTTTTGGCCATTCACAAGATTCTTTATTCATGGCACGATGGCCGTATTTCATATTCCATACTTTCACTTCTTTTATTTTCAAGGATCACCATCCAATATTAACATGCAGAATATTTCAGAAGACATATACCTCAAGTTCATTAGTAATGGAAACTTTAAACACAATAGGTTTCTTCCCAAAGAAGGGGACATACCAACCAGCAATAGAAACACACTTCAAAGTCATAAACAAGTAATACATCAATTATTCTAGAAATACTCTTTCCCAACAACGACAACGTACAATTTCAACACCGGAGTATGTAATAACTCGAATCACAAAGGATGCATTCATAAGGCAACGCATTAGTTAAAAACAACCACTTATGGGCATGGATTGAGTACAAAAGCTTTTAGGCAATTCAATTTTCGAAGTAATTTTAAAATAGTTGAGTCAAGGCTCATTTCATAATCTTTCTCGCATCTTCTCATTTTATTGGCACCACTATAACTTAAATTCTTGGCACACTGGCCAAACTTTATTTCCCCAATATACTTACTTTATTTTCAAGCATCTTTATAGATTATCAACATCAAGACATTTTCAATCATGACTTTAGGTATACATATGAGCAATTACGAGTCTTAAGCATATCGAGTTTTTCTCACCCAATTGGTACGCTGGTTCTCATTTGAACAAGACTCAAAGTCATGCCATTTTAATACGAAAACCATACTTTGAACAACTATCTTTCACCATAAGGCTCATTCGGAATAATCAAGTTTATAGGGGATAACCCGACATATAGAAATTAGGAATCTTTGAGCCAACCATACTTGAACCTACGGGAAAATTATGAAATTCGATTCTAAGAGAGAAAGTATAGCCAACATACCTCAAATTTTCCCCTTAATGGTACTATAATGATCCACTACACTAACAAACTTCAATCTACAATAATACCATCCAATGGGAACAATATTAGTAACAAATTCCATACTTTAGACCATTTAGGCACTTTATCAAACATCTAGTAGGCATAAGTATCTACATCTCTTACCGTTGAATTAGTTCATCCCACTACCACCATTTCGCAACAATTTATCCCACCATCATTATTAAAAATTTATACCTCCCAACCATCCATCCATACCCAACCAACAAAATTCCATCAAATAACCAGCTTTCAATCTCTACAATGGTTATGTCTTTAGATGTGGAACCTATGACTTCCAATCACCATCCCATGAGTTCCATTACTCAATTCATACTTATATTACCATAATAAATCCATGCATTTAAGTCTAAGGGTGTAGGACTACCGTTTGGAAGATATCTTGCAAAACCCTCCTTTTGAGTTCTTGAAAAATGTCTTGAAAATAAAAGGATATCATGTGTATATTGAGTTAGTTCTAGTGTGGAAATGATAGAATTCACACCAATATAATAGGGATTTCTTACCTTGAAGATGGGAGGAGTTGAGGGTCTGGAGAGAGTGGAGGAAATTTGTAAAACATTTCCAAGTGAAATGGGGGAAATGAGCCCACGAAATGACTTAAAAGGACCTAAAGCTGGGGTGCGCCCGGTCTCTCAAGGTGAGCCTCACTTCTCTGTCCACATCATACAAAGGAAGACTGGATCCGCGTCCGATCGGGCGAAGTGACCCTCACTTCGCTGCTCGCCAAAATAGCTAGGTGATCTAACTTTGGTAATTTGATCATAACTTTTAGTAGGAATGTCGAAATGACAAATGGAATGATGCGTTAGAAACTAGACTCAACGGGCTACACTCCTTCGGAAATATATTTATATTATGAGAGTTATACCCATTCAGAGTCAAGTGTTGTGCAAATTTGGACACCTATTCAACTTAACATTTCCAACTCGTTCCAAACAACTTCTTCCCACTTACAAACCTCCTAAAAATATGTCCTAAAGCACTTCAAGTTAAAATTATATGGTTCTATCCTATTCGTCTCCATTAATACTTGAATAAGTTATTCCTAAATATCATTGGCGCACCTTAAAAATCCTAAATCAATAGAAAATCTTAACGGGTCCTTACATTCTCCCCCGCTTATAATCATTCTTGCTCGAATGAGGGTTAGAATCCACCATAGACACCCAATGTGACTTAAATTCTCATCCACACAAAAAAAGTTCCTAATTTTACTAACTCCATAAATTTACAAAAATTTCGCTAGAGTCTCCCTTGTAGCTAGGACTATCAACCTGTCAGAGAATCCAAGAAACAAATACTAACAACACACCCCCTACCCGAAAAAGTGTCACAACATATATATCATTAACACAAATCTCATCATTACAGGCACTGCATTATCAAAATGATATCTACACATAAACTGCACATTTTTAAATCATAACACCTAGAAAGTACTTTTCAAATCAAAACCAATTGCTATACATTAAAGCCAAAAAATACTTTCTTTCCACAACTGTGAGGACCCAAAAGGTCATCTTATGTAAATTTAATTATGACTGTGTTTCGAGGCTCCGAAAGCCTCCGTTAATCTCACCTCGATGTGCGTGCGCAACCCGAGCGCATTGCCGGGAAGCCTTTATGTGAAAACTTGATAAAGAGTTGAATTTATGATAATTAATTGAATAAAGTTGACTTTGGTCAACAATTTTGGTAATCAGACCCGGATCTGTGATCTGACGGTCCGTAGGAAAATATGGGACTTGCGCATATTCCTGGAATGGAATTCCGAGGACCCAAGTGCGAGAAATGAATTTTTAAAGAAAATTATTTTCTGAAAATATTAAAGGCTTATGAAAATGAACCTCGATGTGAAACCTGTGCTGTCGGGCCCGTATTATGGTTCCGGAGCCCAGAGTAGGCTCAATATATGTTATTTAAGTTATCTGTGAAATTTGGTAAGAAACGGACTCGATTTGACGGGTTTCAGATGAAGATGGGAAAATTTAGAGTTAATAAAGTTTTGAGGATTTTCATAGAATTTGAAATTTGGCTTGGAACGTGATTTATGCTATCAAGGTACGAATGGAATTCCGAGATCGGGAATAGTTCCGTTATGTCATTTATGACTTGTCTGCAAAATTTGGAATCATTCCGAGTAGTATAGGCCGGTTCGGCGCATTGTAGTGAATTCTAGAATTTCAAGTTCTTAAGTTTTGATTCGATTTGGTTTTGGGGTTTAATTCTGAGTTCTGTTGTTGTTTTTCATGTTCCGAGAGTTGGAACGAGTCTGTATCATGAGTACAGACTTGTTGGCGTCTTTGGATGGGGTTCCCAGGCGCTCGGGTGAGTTTTGGACCCCTCGGAGTTAATTCCAATACACTAGAATTTTTCCTGTCTGGTTTTCTTCAGTGCGTTTGCAGGTGCAAGGCTGCGATCGCACAAGAGGATTTGATCGCACAGGTCTATCCGCGATCGCACAGGGTAAGTTTTTGGACTGGACCGGATTAGCTCTCTGCGACCGCAACCCCTACCCCTGCGATCGCACAAGCCTATTTCCCCTACTCTCCGCGATCGCCAGCCTACAGCTGCGATCGCACAATGTTCTTGAGGACCCTGGGCAGTTGGCCTGTGCGAACGCACTTCCCCAGCTGTGATCGCACAATATAAGCAGTTGGGCAGTGTGATTTTAATACGGGATTTGGCATTATTTCACCATTTCCATCATCTTCCCCAAGCTTCATGAGAGCTTTCTACAGGAGCCCGCCACCCAGTGTTTGAGGTAAGTAAAAAGCTCCCTAACACCTAGTTCTAAACATCAATTCCTAGTTAATCTTCTTTCCAAATTATCAAATTCATGAAATTGGGTAGTAATTTAGGGGTTTTGGGAAATTTGTGAATTATCCGTTTAAAGACGCGAATTTAAGTATAAATTACATAATTATGATCCTTAGGCTACGGGTGAGTGATCTCTTCGAGATTTTTCGGGATTCGAACGTGTGGGCCCGGGGTCGAAATTTCAAAATCCTTCAAGAATGTCTAACTTTGGGATAATTGGTTAGTTCTTCTTCCTTGAGCTTGAATTGATTCAATTATACTATATTTGGCTAGTTGCGAGCCGTTGAGGGTAGATTTCGGAGATTTCGGGCGCGTCCTTGATCCGAGGGGTGATTTCATCACGAGGTGAGTCTCCTTTCTAACCGTGTAAGAGGGAATTGTCCCCATAAGTGATGTATATGCTATGTGTAAATTGTTTGGGGGCTACGTACGTGCCAAGTGACGAGAGTCCGTACGTAGCGGCTATTATTATTATGTCCGGGTAGTTAGGCCCACATCATGCCTTATATGCTTCCTCGTAATGCATTATATGCCTTATATGCTTTTCTCGTAATGCCTTATATTCTTCCTTGTAATGCTTTATATGATTTATTGTGACGCCGTATGTACTATGAGATCATGTTCTGTATAATATTGTTACGTTGAGGCTTTATGGAAAATTGTTGAATGGAAAACAATTTGTTATGGAAAGTAAGTATCATACTATATTGGAATCAGGCTGTACGCCACGAAAGGTTTGAGAGTGATTATGCCTATATGGGATCGGGCCGTACGCCACAGCAGAAATGAAAAAGTAAATGAAGTATATATATGGGATCGGGTCATACGCCACAGCAAAGTTGAAAAGAAATTGAAATATATATGGGATCGGGTCGTACGCCACGCCAGTGTTGAGAAGTATTTGTGATATACATGGGATCCGGCCGTACGCCACGACAGTGTTGAGAAATACTTGAAATACATATGGGATCAGGTCGTACACCACGACGAGTTTAGAAAGTACCTTATGGGAGCGGGCCGTACGCCACGGCAGATATTAGACTTGGTGATTATTGTTTCTTTTCGGTGGTCTTACCCTTGAAAGTGCATTATTGTTTAATTCAGTAGTTGTTTGGTTCTCTGCTCTTGAAAATAGGAACTAAAGGATCTCAAATTCAGCAGGACAAGAGGGCCAGGTTCTCAGGAGAGTTCAGGATTGTTTCAGCTAGGAGCAGGGGTCAGTTCGGGGGTGGTCAGCCCAGCAGGCCTTCATATTCAGCACCCCCACTACCCCTTCGAGGCGGTTCGGTGAGGCCTCAGTTCGGCACTATGCCAGAGCGTTCCTATCGTCCTCCAGCCATCCAGGGTGCACCCAGCGGTTGTTCCAGTCATCAGAGATCCTCTAGTTCCTATTTCAGTGCCTTACCAGAGGGTTCACACCGCCCTCCGTCTATTCAAGGTTCTTCCTCTTTCGGGTAGCGGGCTGTAGCACTAGGAGGTTGTTTCGAGTGTGGGGAGCTGGGTCATACGTGGAGGTATTGTTCCAGGTATCAGGGCAAGACAGTGCAGCAGAGTCATCAGCCTAGGAGTTCAGCACCAGCAGTCCAACCACCTCGAGGTGGAGGACAAGTCGGTAAGCGTCGTCCTAGAGGGGGAGGCCAGCCAGGAGGAGGTCAGTTAGTTCCTATTCACTCTGGGGGAGTTCAGTATTCCGGAGCCTCAGCCAGATGTTACTTCATTCCGGCTAGATCAGATGCAGTGGCCTCAGACGCCGTAATCACAGGTATTATCTTAGTATGTGGTAGAGAGGCTTCGGTACTATTTCACCTAGGATCCACATATTCATATGTTTCAGTGCTATTTTCTCATTTTCTGGATGTCCCTCGTGAGTCCTTGGGTTCTCCTATATATGTGTCCACTCCTGTGGGTGATTCTGTGGTGGTAGACCAAGTCTATCGGTCTTGTGTGATCACTTTCTGCGGTTTCGATACCAGAGTAGATCTTTTATTGTTGGATATGATTGATTTTAAGGTTATTGTAGGCATGGATTGGCTATCTCCTTATCATGATGTGTTAGATTGCCATGCCAAGACAGTCACTTTAGCCATGCCTGAGTCGCCTAGGCTAGAGTGGAGAGGTTCTTCAGTTAGTGCCTCCAGCCGGGTCATTTCCTTCATAAAGGCTCGGCATATGGTCGAGAAGGGTTGTTTGGCTTACCTTGCTTATGTGCGGGACACCACCGACGAGTCTTCGACCATTTATTCAGTCTCGGTGGTGCGAGTGTTTTCAGACGTATTTCCTTCAGATCTTCCATGCATGCCTCCAGATCGAGATATTGATTTCTGTATTGAGTTAGCTCCAAATACTCAGCCTATTTCCATTCCCCCGTATCGCATGGCTCCTAAGTAGTTGAAAGTGTTAAAGGAGCAACTTGAGGAGTTGTTTTCTAAGGGGTTCATCAGGCCGAGTGTGTCATCGTGGGGTGCTCCAGTACTATTTGTGAAGAAGAAAGATGGGTCTATGCGGATGTGTATTGATTATCGCTAGCTGAATAAGGTTACTATTAAGAATAAGTATCCTCTGCCGCGCATCGATGATTTATTTGACCAGTTGCAGGGTGCACGTGTGTTTTCCAAGGTTGATTTGAGATCGGGTTATCATCAGTTGAAGATTTGCGCTTCAGATGTTCCAAAGGATGCATTTCGTACCAGATATGGCCATTATGAGTTCCTGGTGATGTCCTTTGGTTTAACTAATTCCCCAGCAACGTTCATGGACTTGATGAATAGGGTATTCACGGCATATATTGATTCCTTCATCATCGTCTTCATTGATGACATCTTGATTTATTCGCGAAGCCTGGGTGATCATGAGCAGCATTTGACGGTTGTGCTCCAGACCTTGCGGGAACAGAAGTTGTATGCTAAGCTCTCCAAGTGCGAGTTCTGGTTAGATTCCGTGGCATTTTTTGGGCATGTGGTATCCGGAGAAGGTATCAATGTTGATTCTCAGAAGATTGAGGCGGTTCAGAGATGGCCGCATCCTACTTCAGCTATAGAGATCAGGAGTTTCTTGGGCCTAGCAGGCTATTATCGCCGATTCGTGGAAGGGTTCTCTTCTATTGCAACTCCATTGACCAGATTGACTCAAAAGAATGCCCCGTTTCGGTGGTCCGACGAGTATGAGGCGAGCTTTCAGAAGCTCAAGTCAGCTTTGACCTCAGCACCAAATCTGACGTTGCCATCCGGTTCTAGGATGTATACCATGTATTGCGACGCTTCACGCGTCGGGTTGGGATGTGTGTTGATGCAGGATGGCAGGGTTATTGCTTATGCTTCGCGCCAGCTGAAGGTTCATGAAAAGAATTATCATGTGCACGACTTAGAGTTGGCGGCGATTGTTCATGCTTTGTAGATTTGGCGGCACTAGTTGTATGGTGTGTCATGTGAGGTCTACACCGACCACCGCAGTTTGCAGCACTTATTCAAGCAAAGGGACCTTAATTTGAGGCAGCGGAGATGGCTTGAGTTGTTAAAAGATTATGATCTCACTATTCTATATCGCTTGGGCAAGGCGAATGTAGTAGCAAATGCTTTGAGCAGAAGAGCAGCGAGTATGGGTAGCTTGGCCTACATTGCAGCTGAGGAGAGACCTTTAGCCTCGGACATTCAGTCCTTGGCCAATCACCTTATGATATTGGACCTTTCGGAGCCTCGTCGAGTTTTGGCTCATGTAGTTGCTCAGTCTTCATTGTTGGGGGAGATTAAGGCTCGATAGTTTAATGATCCACGCCTTGCAAAGCTTCGGGATATGGTGGTCAAGGGCAGGACCAAGGAGGTTACTTTGGGCGAGGATGGTGTCTTGAGGCTCCAGGGCCGTTTATGTGTTCCTAATATTGATGGCCTTAGGAAGAGAATTCTAGAAGAGGCCCACAATTCTCGGTATTCTGTTCATCCGGGTGCGACGAAGATGTACCGTGATTTGAAGCAGCACTATTCGTGGAAGGGGATGAAGAAGGATATAGTGTAGTTTGTGGCTAGGTGTCTCAATTGTCAGCAGGTCAAGTACGAGCACCAGAGGCCAGGAGGCTTATTTCAGCAGATGCCCATTCCTGAGTGGAAATGGGAGCGCATCACCATGGACTGTGTGGTTGGGTTGCCTCGGACTTTGCAGAAGGTTGATGCGGTTTGGGTCATTGTGGATATATTGACCAAATCGGCGCATTTCATTCATGTGGCTACTACTTATACTACAGAGAGGCTGGCCCAGATTTATATTCGGTAGATAGTCCGGTTGCACGGTGTGCCGGTGTCCATTATATCATATCAAGGTCCTGAGTTCACCTCGCACTTCTGGAGAGCATTGCACAATGAGATGAGCACTCAGATAGATCTCAGCTCAGCATTTCACCCTCAGACGGATGGTCAGTCAGAGCGTATGGTTCAGATTTTGGAGGATATGCTCAGGGCTTGTGTGATTGATTTTGGCGGTCAGTGGGACCAGTTCTTGCCTTTGGCAGAGTTTGCATACAATAATAGTTATCAGTCCAGCATCGAGATGGCTCCATTCAAGGCTTTATATGGTCGGCGATGTCATTCTTCTATCGGTGGTTTGAGCCTGGCGAGACCAAGTTATATGGCACAGATCTGGTGAGAGATGCTTTGGATAGGGTGAAGATTATTCAGGAGAGACTTCGCACAGCTCAGTCCAGACAGAAGAGTTACGCAGATCAGCGGGCGCATGATGTAGCATTTATGGAGGGAGATAAGGTTATGTTGAAGGTTTCGCCGATGAAGGGCGTTATGAGATTCGGGAAGAAGGGCAAGTTGATCCCCAGGTTTATAGGCCCTTTCGAGGTGTTGAGGCGAGTCAGGGAGGTCGCGTATGAGCTCCCTTTACCTCCCGCCTTATCAGGAGTTCATCCGGTATTTCATGTATCCATGCTCCGGATATATCATGCCGATTTCTCTCACGTGATTGATTTCAGCACTATTCAGTTAGATGAGAAGTTGGGCTTCGAGGAGGAGCCAGTTGCTATTATTGATAGGCAGGACCGCCAGTTGAGGTCTAAGCGAATTTCTGCTGTAAAGGTCCACTGGAGAGGCCAACCAGTCGATGAGGCGACTTGGGAGTCCGAGGAGGACATGTAGAGCAGGTATCCGCAGGTATTCAGCACTTCAGATACGATTCTACGTCCGTTCGAGGACGAACGTTTGTTTTAGCGGGGGAGATTGTGATGACCCAAAAGGTCATCTTATGTAAATTTAATTATGACTAAGTTCCGAGGCTCCGAAAGCCTCCGTTAATCTCACCTCGATGTGTGTGCACAGCCCGGGCGCGTTTCCGGGAAACCTTTATGTGAAATCTTGATAAAGAGTTGAATTTATGATAATTAATTGAATAAAGTTGACTTTGGTCAACTTTTTTCGTAATCGGACCCGGATCCGTGATCTAACGGTCTCGGAAGTTCTATAGGAAAATATAGGACTGGGGCGTATGCCCGGAATCGAATTCCGAGGACCCAATCCCGAGAAATGAATTTTTAAAGAATTTTTTTTTCTGAAAATATTAAAGGCTTATGAAAATGAACCTCGATGTGAAACCTGTGCTGCCAGGCCCGTATTATGTTTCCGGATCCCGGAGTAGGTTCAATATATGTTATTTAATTTACTGTGAAATTTGGTAAGGAACAGACTCGATTTGACGGGTTTCGGATCAAGATGGGAAAATTTAGAGTTAATAAAGTTTTGAGGATTTTCATAGAATTTGAAATTTGGCTTGGAACGTGATTTTATGATATCGAGGCCCGAACGGAATTCCGAGACTGGGAATAGTTCCGTTATGTCATTTATGAATTGTCTGCAAAATTTGAAATCATTCCGAGTAGTATAGGCCGGTTCGGCGCATTGTAGTGAATTCTAGAATTTCAAGTTCTTAAGTTTTGATTCGATTTGGTTTTGGGGTAGAATTCTGAGTTTCGTTGTTGTTTTTCATGTTCCGAGAGTTCGAGCGAGTCCGTATCATGAGTACAGACTTGTTGGCGTCTTTGGACGGGGTCCCAAGGGGCTCAGGTGAGTTTCGGACCCCTCAGAGTTAATTCCAAAACACCAAATTTTTTCTTGTCTGGTTTTCTTCAGTGCGTTTGCAGGTGCAACGCTGCGATCGCACAAGAGGATTTGATCAGGGGTGGAAAATGACTTGTGCGATCGCACAGGTCTATCCGCGATCGCATAGGGTAAGTTTTTGGAAAATCCCGGATTAGCTCTCTGCGACCGCAACCCCTACCCACGCGATCGCACAAGCCTGTTTTTCCTACTCTTCGCGATCGCCAGCCTACAGCTGCGATCGCACAGTGCTCTTGAGGGCCCTGGGCAGTTGGCCTGTGCGAACGCACTTCCCCAGCTGCGATAAGCAGTTGGGCAGTGTGATTTTAATACGCGATTTGGCATTATTTCACCATTTCCATCTTCTTCCCCAGGCTTCATGAGAGCTTTCAAGAGGAGCCTACCACCCAGTGTTTGGGGTAAGTAAAATTCTCCCTAACACCTAGTTCTAAACATCAATTCCTATTTAATCTTCCTTCCAAATAATCAAATTCATGAAATTGGGTAGTAATTTAGGGTTTTTGGAAATTTGTGAATTACCCGCTTAAAGCCGCGAATTTAAGTATAAATTACATAATTATGATCCTTAGGCTACAGGTGAGTGATCCCTTCGAGAATTTTCGGGATTCGAACGTGTGGGCCCGGGGTTGAAATTTAAAAATCGTTCAAGAATATCTAACTTTGGGATAATTGGTTAATTCTTCTTCTTTGAGCTTGAATTGATTCAATTATACTATATTTGGCTAGTTGCGAGCCGTCGAGGGTAGATTTCGAAGATTTTGGGCGCGTCCTTGATCTGAGGGGTGATTTCATCACGAGGTGAGTCTCCTTTCTAACCTTGTAAGAGGTAATTGTCCCCATAGGTGATGTATATGCTATGTGTAAATTGTTTGGGGGCTACGTACGCGCCAAGTGACGAGAGTCCGTACGTAGCGGCTATTATTATTATGTCCGGGTAGTTAGGCCCACATCATGCCTTATATGCTTCCTCGTAATGCCTTATATGCTTTTCTCGTAATGCCTTATATGCTTCCTTGTAATGCTTTATATGATTTATTGTGACGCCGTATGTACTATGAGATTATGTTTTGTATAGTATTGTTCCTTTGAGGCTTTATGGAAAATTGTTGAATGGAAAGGAATTTGTTATGGAACGTAAGTATTATACGATATTGGGATCGGGTCGTACACCACAGCAGGTTTGAGAGTTATTATGCCTATATGGGATCGGTCCGTACGCCACAGCAGAATTGAAAAAGTAATTTAAGTATATATATGTGATCGGGTCGTACGCCACGACAGAGTTGAAAAGAAATTGAAATATATATGGGATCGGGTCGTACGCCACGATAGTGTTGAGAAGTATTTGTGATATACATGGGATCGGGCCGTATGCCACGGCAGTGTTGAGAAATACTTGAAATACATATGGGATCGGGCCGTACGCCACGACGAGTTTAGAAGGTACCTTATGGGAGCGGGTCGTACTCCACAGCGGATCTAAGACTTGGTGATTAATTGTTTCGTTTCGGTGGTCTTACCCTTGAAAGTGCGTTATTGTTTAATTCAGTAGTTGTTTGGTTCTCTGCTCTTGATATGTATATGTTGCTTATTTCCTGACATGCCTATTGTATTTCATTATATTCTATAATATGTTATTACTGATGGACCTTAGTGAGTATCGAGTCGACCTCTCGTCACTACATCTTCGAGTTTAGGCGGGATACTCACTGGGTACATATTTATTTAATTTGTACTCATGCTGCACTTCTGTACTTAACTGTACAGGTACTGAGATCGGTGCTTCTGTTTATTGTACTGGAGATAGACCCTGAGCTAGTGGACTTGACTTCACGGTGAGCTGCTTCCTCTGGCGATTCCCAAGTGCACCATGGAGTTTTCACTTACTTTTGGTATTTTCCCCGTCTATTTCATCAAGACTGTGGATTTGTATATATATTACCTTCCTTTGTATATTCTGTTAGTATGCCCATGACACTCGTGACACTAGTTCCTAGCACACACGTAGTGTATATTTTTGGGAGTTGGGGTTGTATATGCATACATATGCCTTATTTTGGACATGTAGTGTTATGCTTTTATTTTCATGTCAAGCTATCATTATGGTTAACGGTTTAAAATTGGTAATTATTGACTTGTTTAATCAAATAGGAAGGGTAACAGTTAGTGTAATTCATATTGGATTGCCTAACCCCGTCTTTGGGCGCCATCACGACCTGGATTAGGATTCTTGGTCGTGACAACAACGCTTTCGGCCTTCAAGGTGACCTTCTCAACTCACAGACTTCGCCATAACACTTTAACAGAGGCAGTCTCAACTCCTGATTTTATCTAACAAAGATGGCGAATAGATACCCCTCTTAATCCAATTATCCATTGACTTCACATTCACTAGCTTTCATTGGAATGATAGACAAAGCATTTCCAACTACCTTCTTAGACATAGACACATGAAACACCGGGTGCACAGAGGACAATAATAAGGAAACATCATACTCATCGTTTGGCCTATTTCATTCAAGATTTCATGGGACCTAATGCGACTACACATACTTTACCTTCCTTAACAATTCACCCAATATATTCATAGAGAAAATCTTGACAATAACCTATTCACTTTCTTCAACTCTAAATCCTTACGACGAACACCCGAACTGGACCTTTGGCAACCTCCAACAATTACTCTAAGATATGTTGGCTTGAATATGACCATAAAACTTCCTATCCAATATAACAGGATGATGATTCTTCTTTGACATCTTTGAACCTTCAACCCCTAAAGGTTATTATAAATAGGAACAACGAGGTCCGAGATTGGGTTGGAATTTTGTTTTCTAGAATCCATCAATGTGCTGAGCAGGGAATTTCACATAGCTTGCATCCTAAGAGTCATGAAGGTTACTACCAATAGCGCTGCCATGGTTAATTATTGTGATGACATCATTGATTGGACAAATGATGCATAAAGATTCCTAGTAGGCATTGATAATGTAGGGACCATGTGGTCGGGAGGATAAAGACATTAGCGTCACTTATTCTATGAAGATTATGAGTCATGAAAAGGACAACAACAATTGTTTTATTCCATAAGTGCCTTGTTCGGCAATAGTAGGTCTCAAAGAGAGATAGCCAAGTACGCGACACCAGTCATCTCTTGGAATATAGGGAAAATCGGTTTAACTCAAAATGAGAATATTCTAGCACCCTGAATGTGATATGGGTTTCAAAATACATGGAGTTGCATTACACTCTTAACATTAACTAACACACGGAATAGATATGCCTCAAGCCTATGAGGATGAAAAAAAGAAGTTGAACACTTGTGAGATTATTATCATTCTGACACCTTAATCCTTCACAACATTTTATCCTATATGAGAGGACTAGAGATACAATAAACTTGTCTTTCAAATCAATATGCTCATCATAGGTGCCAGAATCTAAAACATCCACCTGAAGTGGGGAGGAAAAGTCGTTGTAAGGCTGCTTAACTTTCAACCACACACGAGTGAAACTATGTACGTAGGACATCTTAACATTAGGGTGAAATCATGTATTGGTTAGAGAGAATGAACACCGAGCTAGACACATTTTCGCTATAATAATTTTCAAGCTACGATATCAAGTCACTTCATGGTGAACTACAATACTAGGAAAAAGTTATCTACTTACTGTAGAATGATTTGAGTGGACATGAAATTCATACTGAGATAGGCAAACAAAAAGATCTACATGTGACGAATTTGTAAAAATCTCAATTTTCCCAAAAACTTTTATGTGGACAAGTGAATCCTTTCAATTGAACACATATGATAGGTGCTGAGATATGCTCTCATGTTACTAGACTGTGAAAAGGATTCGTGATAAGAATCACAAAATATTAAAGTGACTGTTCCAACAATAGGAGACACATATACCGGAGAGACAAAGAGTGGCTCAATAAGGATCTCAACACTAGGCGGCTTTACTTTGGATGTGATGCCACATAGGTAAACTTTATGACGGTGCATGCATAAGCACGGGTGAGCAGATGTTATCCATTCTACTCAAAAGGTTCTATGAGAAATTTATCATGTATAGTACCTTGTTGGGAATTTAGGTAAGCAAGTTGGAAGTATTAGCCTAGGATTATAACCCAATTCAAGGAAATCATTACATAACTCAATTTCTCAATAAGTTGTAAATATAAGGAATTCTGATAAAGAGGCTTCACAAATAATAGGTCTCGTTCAAAGAGTAGGTACATGCAATGTTTTGTGATTCAATATTTTGTTAAGACCATATTTATGAAGGCTCTTCAATATGGATGTTCATACACAACAAGGAAATAATGTGGTGTTTATAATGATGTACTAAAGAGTGACTTACATGGTAATTTTAGATTGACATGGAAATACCTTAGTTGATGCCCCTTGACTCCACATCCATAACATACATTAGCACCATACTGACATACCCCCGAATGACATCTCTTACATTTCACACAACTGGTATGAGGTCTTATAAGTTGACTCACCCCACTAACCTGACTTTTACCTTTTTGGCATACATTATAAGCATTCCCCCTTTCCTTCCTCCAGGACCCCGTGACGAGATTAATAATCCCTACACCAACTCGATGTATGGGCTTCTGAAATTACCCAAACCTACCACCCCTAACACGCCACTGAGCATACTCACAACACGATGTCAAATGTTCCTTCCCGCATATCGGGCAGAGCAGGATGGGTGTACCCAACTTAGAGAATTTGGTCTTCTTATGCCTTCTCTTAACTCAACCATAACGTATTTCAATAGTCATCCAACATGAACCTGAGTGGCATTTATTACATATCAAACTTGCTAGCTTATTGGTGCCAATAATCCTCATTCATTCTTATGTCCTCTCACCATGTGATCCAGTGGCACGATAACATTAATAGGGACAAGGACACTCCCCAAAGTAACTGGTTCTTTCAAACTCTCCATGGCTTGACACATTCTCCCAATGAACCTTTATGATATCTCCCCCAAATTCAAAGGTTGGGTCATTCCCTCATTGCTGCTTCGAACTCGTGGATTACTCATCTAGAAAAGGAGACATGGAGAGGAAATTAGCTCCCTAGCTTGAGCTCTATCGCACGATCTGGAGTATCAAAGAAGGGTGACATTCCTAAATGCCCGTGTAGCCTCCTACTTATTGATGTTGTCGACAACACACCGATAAGAAGGAATCTACTAGACACGTTTCCACGATGTCCTAGGACACTTTAAAACCTTAGGCTCTGATACCAATTTGTCACACCCCAAAATCAGGGAGCTCAACCGGATCTCAACCGAGATTAGATTTCATTCTACCCAAACCCATCCATGAATAAAGAGGATATGTACTCCATTAACCAACCACTGAAAAGACTTCATTAATAACCCCCATTTCGAAACCATTAGTAACCTCGTTATAATTTCCAAATTATTACAAGTTTTTCAGATATAATGAATGAAAAAGAAACATGTTTTCCAAATAATAACATTTCTAGTTTGATTCCCAACATCAAACACCACCCACGGCCTGTCTACGGAGCCTCTAAGTACAAAAAAAGAGTAATATGAAAATACCGGCAACAAGGCCCCGGCTATACCTTAAACGCAATACATGAGGAACAAAAGATACATGACACCGAAATGAAAAAGGGCTCACTAAGTCAGCTGAACAAAATGTACCACTATCATTGATCAGTGTTGCCCCCTGTGGAACCACTTGCATCAATTAAAGATGTAGTGCCCCCGGCCAAAGTGGCGTTATTACCGTCGAATAGCACTAGTATATATAGCTAAAACTCCTCTTTCAAACTAGAATGAGCATATAAAAAAGGAAACCATAAAAACAGCAAGTCACAATCAACAATATCCAAATGCCCAAATTGAAACATAACAATTTTCAAAATACAAAAATAACATATAATTTTTGGTTGGGAGATCATTAGCACCGATATACAATTGTCATTGTTATCACGGAGTCCGATCACACTTGATCGGCTAGGTCATCTACCTACAAAAAATGTGGGTTGAAATGTGATATGAAACAAAGTTGTTACCAAGAGTAGTACCACCATGTGCATAACATTGTGTCCGATCTCCACCCGATCAGCTAGGCCGCCTTCCCACATATGTCGTGTGCGTTGACTTTTTCAATTCACAACTATTACACGTTTCATCCCAATTAAGGGGCATAATCACAATTTCACCAATATTACAATTTCATCCCAAATAAGGTGACTAATCACAATACACACCTACACCGACACATGTAGTTTCAGGTGTGGGCCTTATGACCCACCCTTCCTCAGTTTTACTAATGATACTTCCAAAAAAAAATGTTTATTTTATTTGCACATAAAAGTAATATAATTACAAATGTGTGCATATCAACATATTTCACATTGTATGTACCTTCACTAGTATTTTCACCTAATCACAACAACAATATTACCCTGGCTCTTTTGGCCATTCATTCTTCCTTCATGGAACGAGGGCGTATTTCATATTCCACACTTTCACTTCTTTTCAAGGATCACCATCCAATATTAACATATAGAATATTTCAAAAGACATATACCTCAAATTTATTAGTAATGAAAACTTTAACCACAATAGGTTTCTTCCCAAAGAAAGGGACATACCAACCAGCAACAGAAATACACATAATAGTCATAAACAATCAATACATCAATTATTCTTGTAATACTCTTTCCCAACAACGACAATGTACAATTTCAACACTGGAGTAAGTATGAACTCGAATAATATTAGATGTATTTATTGAAAACAACTTCTTATGGGAATGTATTGAGTACAAAAGCTTTTAGGCAATTCTCTTTTCGAAACATTATAAATCAATTGAGTCGAGGCTCATTTCATAATCTTTCTCGCATCTTCTCATTTTATTGGCACCACTAGCCACAATTATAACTTAAATTCTTGGCACGCCGACCACACTTTATTTTCCCAATTCACTTACTTCATTTTCAAGCATCTTTATATATTACCAACATAAACACATTTTCAACCAAGACTTTAGGTATACATATGATCAATTATGAGTCTTAAGCATATCGAGTTTTTCTCACCCAATTGGTACACTGGTTCGCATTTAAAACATGACTCAAAGCCACACAATTTTAATACGCAAACCATACTTTATACATCTATCTTTTGACATAAGGCTCATTTGGAATAATCTCGTTTATAGGTGATAAATCGGAATATAGAAATTTGGAATCTTGAGCCAACCATACTTGAACTTAGGGGAACATTACGGAATTTGATGGTACTACAATGATCTACTACACTAAGAAACTTCAATCTAAAACAACAACATCCAATGTGAACAATATTAGTAACAAATTCCATAGTTAAGACCATTTTGACACTTTATCAAAGTAGGCATAAATCTCTACATCTCTTAACCATTGATTTAGTTCATCCCATTACCACCGTTTACCAACTATTTATCCGACCATCATTCTCAAACAATTCTCTCAACATCACATGCATGACCATTCATCCACACCCAACAAAGAAAATTACATCAAATAATCACGTTTCAATATCTACAATGGTTATGTCTTTGTATGGGGAAACTATGGCTTCCAATCACCATCCCATGAATTCCAATACTCAATGCATACTCATATTACAATAATAAATCCATGAATTTAAGTCTAAGGGTGTAGGATTACCTTTTGGAGGATATCTTGCAAAACCCTCCTTTTGAGTTCTTGAAGAAATATCTTGAAAATCAAAGGATTTCATGTGTAGATTGAGTTAGTTCTAGTGTGGAAATGATAGGATTCACACCAAGATAATGGGGATTTCTAAACTTTGATGATGGGAAGAGTTGAGGGTCTTTAGAAAGTGGAGGAAATCTCTAAAAGTCGTCCAAGTGAAATGGGGGATATGAGCCCACGAAATGACTTAAAACGACCTGAAGCTCGGGCGCGCCCAGTCTTGCAAAGTGAGACTCACTTCGATGCCCACAACATACATTGGAAGACAGGATCCGCGCCCGGTTTGGCAAAGTGACCCTCACTTCGTTGTCCGCAAAAATAGATGGGTGATCTAACTTTGGTGATTTGATCATAACTTTTAGTAGGAATGTCCAAATGACGAATGGCATGATGCATTAGAAACTAGACTCAAAGGGATATGTCCCAACTCATTCCAAACAACTTCTTCCCACTTACAAATCTCCTTGATATGTCCCAACACACTCTCGTCTGTATTTTCAATTCAATATAATATGGTTCTATCCCATAAGTCTCCTTTAATACTTGAATATGTTATTCCCAAATACCACTGGCTTACTTTAAAAATATTAAATCAATAGGAAATTTTAACGGGTCCTTACAATAATGACCAATTTTTAACTCTGATTGTATCTCCTAATAAATACCTTGCACTTTTTGATTTCTTGAAGCCTTCTTCTTTTTGTATCAATTATCTTATTTCTTCTTGGTACCTTTTCTCTATATTTCCTTTGTTAATCGTGTCTTCATCAACACCAGACTCTCCCAAAGTTGTGATCGTTGACGAACTTGCTCCCTCTACTGCCCCTACTAGAAGTAGGAGAGGTGGTAGACTTCGTAGCCTTGGTTTGTTATCTAATCGTGGTTCCTCTTCTCAAAGTGGTTATATAAGACAAATTTTCTTCTAAACCTATGGCTCCTTTGACCTCAAGGTCTTCTTCAAGAAATAGGGGACAGAATAAACGTGTACGTGAGCCTACGGTTGTTGAGATTGTTCCTCAAGAACTTTCTTTTGTATCTAATCATGATACCATGAGAAATCAAGTTTCTTCTATGGCTTACCATAGCCCCGCTGTTCTTTATCCAAGTGTAACCAATCTTGGCCGTCTTTCTTTAGTTTGACGAGAATGCCATTGGGAAACAAGATTTTACAATTTTATTCCCTGGTGCTAACCAAAGAATCACTTCTTACCATGCCACTTTTTCTTTTGTTTGTACCTTTCTTTTCACTTTAGGGTTTAAGCCTCCTATTAATCCACTGATCATTGAATTTTGTCGTTACTTTAATGTGTGTCTTGGCCAGATTGGTCCCATAGTGTGGAGTGATGTAACATGCCTTTGTTATTTGTCGGATTTGGTCTCTTTCCCTTTTACATTTCGTCACATACTTCATGTCGCATCGCGTCGCTTTTTCTCGCGAAATCGGGTTTTGACACGTGACAACTCTTTTAAGGAAGAGTGTTGAAATGGAGAGTCGCCACCTAACGGATTAAAGGTGCGTTAGGGCACCTATTTGCAAATAACTCTAGGTTAACCAGTTGTGTCACCAAAGATCTAGTAAGGGTCAAATTACCTCGAGGAGAAGGTGTTAGGCACTCCTCGAGGTCCATAACGGTGGGTCCCGACCGAACTCGAATTATATGAATTAGTCTAAGCAAGGAGAAGAGAAAATTGGGCAAATAATAGAATGATTGATTTTAAATAAAAGGGGGGAGGGGGGAGGGGGGGGGGGTCCTATGTTTTTTAGCCTAAAGGATAACCCCGTGCAACATAAATAATACTTCGTAACTCCCTCGAGGTGGGGTGTTACCCGTATTATTCAGCGGGCACAGACTATCATCTCCTGCTATCCGATTACTATCTTTAAGTTGTTTACCTAAAGCGCACTAATTGATTCTAAGTCGTACACTATGCGTCCACTACCCGTCCCGTGCCTAGGGTTCAAGAGGCATTTGGACCTCTATCTCGGGGTGGTTTTAGACTTTAACTTAGGTTTCTCAAAAGGAGAAAAACTAGGTGACATGAAAAACAATTTGGACTTTCACGTATAAGCAAATAAGGGCCCAAGTTAGCCTCCTCACTTAAACAACAAATGCACGCAAATCGATTAACATTGACGGTTGCAGATTTTAATAAGTTAAGGCTGCAGAACCATATAGGCAGGATCTCTATGTGATACAGAATTGATAAACATGCAGTTTCATGTTTAAAAGCCTTCTCTCTTAATACAATTTCTATCTTACATAGTTGCCTACTGATTGCAGGTATACGAGATTAAAGCTTATGGTCATGATGTGTAGGTGATTCACACAGTAACTAACAATGTTAATCACAGGAATATGTTCAAAATTGCTTAATCGAGACCTCTAGGTGTGGTTTCTAGTAATGATAATTAGCACAGTGTTGAAAACTCTTAATGAAGCAAGCAAGGCGATAATTAAAATTGATTCAGACCATATAGGCATGATTTCTATAATTAAAGCTGATTTTATATCCTATAGGTATGATTTCTATTATTAAAACTGATTTTAGATCCTATAGGCATGGCATCTAATTTGTAGATTAAGCCGCTGGTAAATAGAATCCAATGCACACATTGAGATATTAATCATTCAATATCCTATAGGCATGGTTTCTGACAGGTAAGGCATAACACATTTGAACCAAGTAAAGAACCTATAGGCAGGATTTCTAACACACATTTGTTAAAAATAGGATACTTATAGGCAAGATTTCTATAATAACTGAACATGTTTGAGCAAAGTAGCATATATTGAGAAAAATAGAATACCTATAAGCAAGATTTCTACCCATTTTTATGCAAGTATAAGATAAAACCCCCTTTTCCCAATTTTACTAATACCCCAGAATGTTATTACAAGAATTATTACAGACCAGAACGAATGGAATAAATTACAAAGTAAAATAACTATAGGGAGCCTATAGCAGGCCCAAAGATACACCTTGACAGGCCAAGCTTTCATTCACATGGTTCATAACAGCCCAAAATTACATCTTCATGGACATAAGGCAGCCAGGAATTGAGTGTTTCACCTAGTGGGCATAAAACATAGTTGAGTATATAGAACCAATACCCTAGTATGTCAAAGTTCCCAAGGGCTTCAAGAACCCAGGGCACTGCTAACATTAGAGAGGTTAACAGAGATAATTCAGAGGAGAGACTAGGGGCCAAGTCCTAGTGTGTTAGAGTTCACAAGGGTCTCAAATAAACTCTGAGCAGTGCTCACACTAGGGAGGTCAAAGGACAGAACCTAAGTAGCCTTGGCTTTCAGCCGACTAAGAATGGGATTCGAAGATCTCAGGTGACAAGTGAAAGAAGGGACCAAAGTTGAGAAACATGAATTGAGGGATTTAAACAGACACGACCAAATTGAGCAATCAAAGATAACAGTTGAATAAATCACAGAACTTTAAAAAGCAAGCTTAATGTAAGCTGAGAAACAAGTTCAACACTTAGCACAGAAGCAGTCACATGCTGCAAAAAAGTTGAGAAAAGAACATGTTTGCAGAACTGACAAAGATTGTTGTACACAGGTGAAAAATAGGTTGAAACATGGTTGAATTATGCTAAGTACACAACCTAGTATTATTACCAAAAGACAAAACAACATTGTGATGAGTCAACTAATCATCGAAAGAACATGGCATCATGTTAGCAAATGGGTGAGATCACAATCATAAATTAAGGCACATATGCAAGCTATTAGTACAGAGTGGAAGGTAAAATCATGTCAAGTAGAAGATATAGGCATTCAAGCATTGTCATAGTGGTCTAATTAACTAAAGATGATCCAGTTGTATCAAAGATTTAGCCTAACATCGCAAAGTAACAATTCAAACATGATGAGACAACTGTTCTAAATCACATGCAAACACTAGAGGGGGTATGGGGTTGAGTGATCATGCTGAGTGACACAATAGCAGAGAGGTAAATGACTAACAATGAAGGTCTTAACACAGGCTAACACAAATGTGAGGCAGCCACTACAAGGATTCAGGACAAAGTAAGTAAACATGTTCATGAGCATTCAGAAGTCAATACACTAGCTGAATAAATGTTAAGAAGGTTCATATTAACCAGGCTAGGAGTAGATAACTTCAGAACTGGTAGCATTAGGAGCAGTTAAATGCGCAAGAGACTAAAAAAACATATAAAGTTAACAGAGTGATGCTTAAACATAAGATACAAGAATCTTGAACCATGGATTCAGAAGTAAGAACACATGCAAATCAGAGACACGTAAGGATGAAATTGCAAAAGTCAAGTGACTTACTAGTTAAGCAAAAATTCACGAAATAACATAAGTCCAAAATATTCTGAATAACAAGATCTCAGATCTAAATGGCGTTGGCTTTCAGCCGGCCAAAATCAGAGTATAGAATGAAATATCAGAGTAAAGCATTAGATATAGTGAGGCTATAATGAGTTCAAATAAGTGTCCTCGAAAGGGATGAGGAAGGGTTTATATAGTATAGAAATCGAACACAAAGACAAGGAAAATAAATTATTCAGATGCAAATAAGATAGAAATAAAATATTCCATAATCAATTAGAAGCAATTTTAGGGCATAAATCAAAGATTTAGTAAATCAATAGGGAAACACACAAATAATACCAAAAGTACAAAAAATTGTTAATAGTCAAATTTAAGACAAAGAATAAAGTAATAAAAATAGAGAAACATTAGGAAAAAGAGTAGTCAAACACAGAAAAGGAAATGTACCAGTTAAGAATCGATAAAAAACAAAGGGGGATTCAAACCCTAGTTGACAGAAGTCGAAGATGGGCCGAAATCTCAGCTAATATGACCCATATAGCAATGGTTGTGAAGCATATGGACGAGATACATGTCCAGGTTCAAGTAGCCAAAAGGAAATAGTCGAAATATGAGATGTAGTACTTGCCATGTTTAGGCAAGTACTAGGCGGTAAAATAGAATCATAGGAGATGGTGATATAACACACAAAATGTAAGAAAATCATGGAAAACTCCATAATTGAGGCAGATACAACGAGGTTTTTTGTGAGGCCGCGGGTTAGGGTTCTTCAAAGGGGAGAGAATAGAGAAGCGGTGAGTTTGGAGGGAATATGGTTATGGTTTGGGGTTGATTGGGATAAGGAAAGGGCGGAGACGTTTGTGAGCCGTTGATCATTTTTTATCAACGGCTGAGATTTGAGAAAGGATTGGGTCAATTTTAGACTGGGTTGGGTCGTTTAGGATTGGGATGGGGTTATTAGGCAAGGGTCTGGTTAGTTAGGTCCGAAATTAGGAGGAATTTAGTGCTAGATTTTAAATACCCAATTTTAATTAAATAAATAATTTATAAAAGTAATAAATAAATAAATAAAATATCATTTGTGCATATAAATGATTAAAAATGATTACGTAACATTATACAAATATAAAAAGTCATTTTCTGTATAAATAATATAATTATATATGCATATGGGCTTATTGCAAAAATATGCAATTTAGCCTTAAAAATGCAAATGTAATTATAAGAAATGCACTTAAAATATTTAAGATCTCATATTGACATAAATGATAAGTTTAGATGATTAAATATCATAAAAATAATTTGAAGGGTACTTATTGGATATTTATATAATAAAATACAGAAATAAATTGATTTAAAGCCTTAAACATTATGAAAAAACTTGTGTGTGCTCGTAAATCAAAATGATGATGCATATGCACTATATATATATATATATATATATATATATATATATATATAGGGTATCAACAGCTCCCCTCTTTAGTCGGGAAGGATGAAAGAGTTGTCGGGTGAAGAAATGATGACTTTTGACCGAATGGGGTGATTTTGGAAAATATGGGCCGGACCCAGGTTTCTGAGCTACCTACATATTCCTGGTTTTATAGGAATCATGCCATGTGTAGTTCTATATCCAACGATGGAATAAATCGATGGAGTTGTTGTAGGAACGGACAGGCGTTTCTGGACAGAGCTATATCGGGATTGTAAATGGATGTATCTGGGAATGATTATGGATATTTGAATGGTTATTAGATGAGTATCTGATGGTGGTTGGTTATGTTTCAAATAGTTGCAGGATATGAACGTTGAATGGAAACCAGAGCGAAGATTTATCCCGTTAGGAGAACGGTTACTTACTGGACAACCTGCAAACTCAAAACACGATTCATGCAAATAAATATAGGTTATTGCACGAATTTAAACATGATGCAAATTCCCTTTGGACCATGAGATTTGTCTTTGGACGATGAGGATGGTGTCCTCACACCATGATGTCCTGGGCCATGAATTGTGTAGTGAATGATTTGCAGACCATGAAATGATGTTCTCGGTCCATGAGGATGGTGCCTCTAAACGATGACGCCTTTGAATAATGATGTGCAATATTGAGAGATCCTCAGGACATGGCATGGTGTCTCTCGGCTATAAGGATGATGCCTTCGGACTATGACACCTTCGAAAAAGTTGGCTATATTTCAGCCCATGAGATGCAAAAACATGATGCTTGAAAGGAAACAAGACAAAACATTGTGTAAGATCGGGGCAGATCTTAGCCCCAAGGTAAAGAATAGAGCAAGGTTTTGAATAGCGTAGCATTTGTGGTTATGCACGGAAAGACAATGCTTAGTCTCGTGCGGGGGAAGGCAATGCTTAGCCTTATGCAATTAAGGAGGCAAGGCTTAGCCTCTTGCAAGATGGAGACATTGCTTAGTCTCATGCAAGGGGAAGGCAGAGCTTAGCCTTTATTCTTAAGGAGGCAGGGCTTAGCCTCATGCATAGTTGGAGACAGAGCTTAGTCTCTTCCAAGGGGAAGGCAGAGCTAAGCCTTATGCAATTGAGGAGGCAGGGCTTAGCCTCATGCAAGATGGAGACAATGCTTAGTCTCATGCAAAGGAAGTCGGTGCTTAGCCTTATGCAATTGAGGAGGCAGGGCTTAGCCTCATGCAAGATGGAGACAATGCTTAGTCTCATGCAAAGGAAGTCGGTGCTTAGCCTTATGCAATTGAGGAGGCAGGGCTTAGCCTCATGCATGAAATGGAGACAATGCTTAGTCTCATGGAAGGGGAAGGAAGAGCTTAGCCTTATGCAATTGAGGAGGCAGGGCTTAGCCTCATGTAAGATGGAGACAATGCTTAGTCTCATGCAAGGGAAGGAAGTGCGTAGCCTTATGCAATTGCGGAGGCAGGGCTTAACCTCATGCAAAGTTGGAAACAATTCTTAGTGTCATGCTATGAGCAGATAATAAGTAAGAGCAGGGTATTTCTTAGCTAGGGATATGTTTGCGCTTGGCAACTTTGTCGTTATTCTAAGGGGTGCGCGTACTTGCGGCTATTCCTTATTCCTGCACCTAAAGGAAAATTGTGAGTTTTATGGGGAAGGCTGGTTCGTGCCTCCGCCTACTTGCTTTGCTTTGCTCCGCATTGGAATCCTGCTCGAGTTACCGCGGGTAGCATCCGGATATTTAATAAAATAAAGTTTTCTTTAAAAAATATGCGTTCATAGTTATTTTAAAATGCGGTAATATGCAATATCAAATAAGTTATATGAACCAATAATTGCGACACTATTAGAGACATTGCGACTTCCTTGCAATAGAATTTTGAGGGTCCTCTTCAAAATTTTGCCCTAGTTATTAGACGATTTTCTGACTGTTATGCATAAGATGACATCGGCTAGATTTGCTTAGGAATTTTGAGGGTCCTCCTTAAAATTCTGCCCCAATTTCTGATTTTGGGGAAAATGAAAATTTTATTGAATTGTGACCGAACCCACAGGGATGCCTACGTATCCCCTCTTAAACCGGAATCAGGTCAAGCATAGTTCGGTTACATCAGATTGAATAAATGTAAACAACTTAAACATAATATCTTTTGACTACGTCTGAATTGATACGCTTTGGCCAAGTCTCTCCGTTCATTTCTATGAGTAGGAGTGCTCCTCCTATTATTACTCCGTGAAACATGTATGGTCTTTTCCAGTTGGGTGAGAACTTTCCTTGGCTTAATCTTGATGTGGAAAGATTCGTTTTAGCACCAGCTGCCCTGGTACGAACTGTCTAGGTTTGACCCTTTTGTTGAAAGCTCTGGACATTTTGTTCTGATAAAGTTGACCATGACACACTACATTCATTATTTTCGCGTAATGAGATATAATTGTTTATATAAGCTCCTTACCCACTTTGTATCATTGAGTTCAGCTTCCTGTATAATTCTCAAGGAAGGAATTTGTCACGACCCCAAATCCTAACAGGCCGTGATGGCGCCTATCGTGGAACAAGGCTAGCCGACCATCACTTTACTACGCATTTATCAAATTATATTAGTTCACAATTAAATAATAAGCAAGCAAAACCATAGCATAAATAATATAAATAAGTCTTAACGTTCCCATATTAGCCTAAACAACCTCCAAAGAACTGGAGTCAATAGTCACGAGCATCTAAGATTAAATAAATCTAACTCTGTTAAAACTATAACATATTTCTCTGAATCAAATGCTAAACTAAATAAGGAAGGGAAATGGAGAAG